>BQKZ01006438.1:0-38422 GCA_036244855.1 Temnopleurus reevesii | reverse complement strand
TTAATATTCTTGTTTACTGAAGAGGTTTACTGAAGAGAAAAAAGTATCTACACCCCCCAAAAGGCCATTCCACAAAGGAGGCGGAAGAAATAAAAGAAGAATGAAAATTAAAAGGAATGTTGACAATTCAGCCTAAGGCTCCATAAATTCTAATCCCAATTAGAAAGGCCACCACTAAAGAAAATAGCAAAAACCAGCAGTACACAAAGTCACTGAACAGGATCCATATAATTTCTTCAAGATACTTGAGTGAGGAAGATAAACACACCTTTTTTTTCAAGATGGAAAATAAAATCTCCTATTCAAAGCAAAATGTTACACATCAAAGCCTCAAAGTATGGTATTTGTGTAATATTTTGCAAATGAATCGTGTTTGATGTTTGTTTTTAAAAAAAAAATTTTGTCAGGATATTGTATCAAACTGTCAAAACTACAAATGTAGCACTATTGATATTGCATTCTTGGATCAACTTATCAAGTCAATTGTTATATAGCTTTTCCAGTAAATGATAGAATCACACATTTAGCAATGTCATGATTTCGTATTCCATTTGATTTTGTTAGATATTTTGTTTTCAACCTTTCTTTGAGTGAATGAGAATTTTTGGTGTGTACTTCCCATTCTGAGTAGTTGAGCAGTTCTCTAAAAGAGAAAATGGTTCTTGTCAAATTGTAAATTCCAACAAAAATTGCCCTGCTAATTGCACATTATACAATTCAGCATATTTTTATCAAAAGATAAAAGCCCCAGAAATTCTCGAGGAATATAACTTTTGGTTTGTCTATACTGTATGATATGAATGTGGTCTTTGACCTGATAAGTGAAGGAGGTGATATGACTAGTCAAATCTTCCAAGTGCTAGCTTGACAGTTTTGAATCGGAATCTGACTAAACATCAAGATCAGAATTGTGTAAACAGTTGATTTTTGCTCCGTCAGGATTTACTTTTGATTGTTGATTTATACTGTGCATGTTACTTGAAGATCCCGCTACAGTATGACAGGGTTCAAGATAATGGCTATTCTGATTTCCTCAACTATATATTAATTTCATGATTGTTTGTTTCGATTTGAATTTGGTAGTAACAGACTACTCTGAAAGCTTTCAATGACAACATAAAGTTATTGATTACATTTACATTATGATATCTTGCATCTTCTGACACTGTCATATCAGATAAAGAAATTTCTGACCAAATCATTTTTACATGCAATTCCTATCTTTCTTTTCAAATTGAATGTTTAAAAACAACTAATTTCATGTAGAGAGACGGAAACAATTAGGGCCTATGCAGTTGTCTGCAAAATTTGTACAGTTGTCTGTCACAAAACTTCTACAAACCTGTTGCTAATTAGTGAGTAAGGTTGATTATTCAGCCACATTCTTGCAACAGCCATATCCTTACTCAAGAAAAAGTAATAAACACATGACCAATTAACTGTATTTACAATGTACATGTACTCATCATCTCGTAACATAAAAAAAAAAATTCTAAAAATTCTTCCAGTTCCAGCGAGCAAACTGTACTTGCATGGCGTTTCAAGGAGTAGTTCAGAACCTGGGGTTTCCTTTGTACATATTGTTGATTTTTAAATGCCCTTTGTTGTGTGACAATCAATATTGATTTCATGGATTTTAGGCCCCCAGCAGCTGTTGGTGACTTTCTGTTGACTTTGTTGTGACATGTTTAAGAACAAATGTTTGTATAATTATGCATTTCTCACGATGTGAGCCTTCATATATGTGAAGCTTCCTTATGGCCTAGATATTTGAAAAGTTTGAGCTGTCTAGATTTATATTGTATATTTGTAAGTAATCAAAACACAAATGTTGTATTCCTGATCGATTGCCTTGGTAATTTACTTAGTAAAACAGTTTAATGTAGAAATTAGTCAATATATGCAGCTAATAAAATCTGCTTGTTTTCTTGTACTCACTGAAGGGTTAGGTTTATTGTTATCACGCTTGTTTTTGGTCCATTGAATACAAAATAGCTTTACATTGTGGTTCACCAGGTTTTAGTTGCTGAGAACTTCAAGTGGTATGTTTGTGTATAGGAATTATTTTTATTTGTTGAGCGCTCTTCATTTTTGATGGTATATTAGTGCTCTTGTCGCTACTGTTAGTTGCAAACGAAAAAAGATGCAGGTTATTTTGTTTCTCGCTCACAACAAGTCGACAAGTGTGGATGGAACGGAAGTTCCTCTGTGAAAGTCAACTGAATGTCAATGATGACCTGTCAGGTTGAGGTCTGTTTATAGATGACTAGCATTCTCCTCAGCAAAGGGGGAAGGGGCCTTCATAGAGGGGTTCAAGTGGATACATGTAGGTTAAAAATTAGGACTCTTGTGCTTGCTGAATTTGACCCCTCCAAGCAAATCATACAGTATTTCATAATATCAATTGGAATGATACATTTGTCATTGAGAACTGTTTCCTGTATCAGATAATAATAAGAAAAAACCTTTTATTCCTTTGATATCACCAGAGTACTAATAAGAAATGTAAAATGAGTATGTAATGAGAATGAATATACATATATGATCAGTGTCCAGTACATTTAAAGGATAATTTGTATTTTTCCTATACTTATAGATAAACAATATATGTACCAAAAGTTTTAACAAATTGAGGTTAGAAAACAAATGGTTGCAAATATTGATGAGAAAGAAAGGTCTTGGTGTAAGACTGTTTCCTATATTTGATCAGACGTTTCACATTTTGCAATATTGGCATACTTATTACTTCTGTACATAATGTCAACAGAAACAAATGCTTCATGCTTCAATATTTCAATCTTTTCATCATCATTACTCTCTATCAGTATCGAATCAAATGGTCATTAGCTTAGAATGTTATCCATTTTAGATGGAAATTACCTTCACGTTATAACCTAGAGTACTATGTTTGCTCTTCATCCATGTAGAATTTTGAGACAACATGAAATTCACAAGAGACAACCAGTACAACCAATAGAAAGTGCGCTTTGTTTACATTCTGTCCTTGTTGAAATGTCGCTTGTCTGCAGCGTTGTGTGCAGGCAGTAGACACGCAATAGACCGGTCTCTGCATTTGTTATGAATGTAGGGCATTCCCCCTCTGTGCGCAGGAAGCAGAGACACCATTAATTCTCCATCTTCACATGATAGCGTGGTCGTACATTCCTCGCTCGTTCTTTGCTTGCCGTCATCAGCGTATGACGTGAATGGGCACTTTTTCTGCTTGCCTGAATAGAATATTTATCAAGTGACGCACTTGAACCGGAACGCCTCTCTCCTTGTTGTGTAAGGGGAATTTGATGTGAATTCAGTCCTCTTTGAGTTGTATTTGTCTATAAATAGTTTTATAGGAGAGGATGTATTGTTGTGATGTGAATAATTGTAGGCATGGGAGGTGAATAATGACCTGAGAAATGTTTTGAGTGTTTAAATGTTTTACCAGTACTTTTATGTAAACATCAAAAAGATACATTTTTATTACAATAGATACATTTCATCAAAATTTCTCATGCATGAAAAATAATCAGCATAGCTATATTGCCATGTGGGTAGGTTTTCATAATATTCAGTGTATGTGAAAATACTTGGCTATTTCATTCATTAGGTCTTCTTTATACCGGGTAGCCCTGTACATACAGTGTGCATGTCAAACAAAATTGTTTTGTTTTTGATAAGCATGTACATGCACATTCGTATTCTACACACATCAAAATGCAAATTATACGCAACTTTGACTATAGAAAGCATTTAGAGTTTTTTCCCTTTGCGTGTTGAGTATAATTACGAAGGCAGGGATTACATTGCCCAATTACACACAATAGAGCACTTTTCCATAGAGGTGTGTTTTTGTGCAAAAATGCGAATATTGCAAATGTGATCTTTCTTTTATAGATTTTTCGTCAACAAAAAAAATCCAAATAAGCATGAAATTGGTTAAAGGTACAAAAAGTATGATGTTTAATCCAAGTCAACATTTTTGCCAAATAGAGCAATGTGACACAATTCATCAATATAAATGTAAGAACGGAGCTGATGCCAAGAAAGTCTGTTCTTGAAATTCTATTTTTAGTAGATTGATGTTTTGTCATTTTCAGTTTTTTTCTTGCTGCGTTAATATGAAATTACCTTGAAAATCCCTCGCACTGGAGGTTGAAATTTCAATGATATTACCCATATCATTGTGCTTTCAAGAATTTGTGGAAATGTTATGAAACAAATTCAATATGGTTGGGAAATCATGAATAATTTGGCTCATCACAATGTGTGTTACATTTAGACATGTAGACATGGAACGTCGGGACACGGAAGCTCAGAATATTCATGTATTGATCGCCGATTAGAGGTCCTTGATACCCCTTGCGTAGATGGTTCTCTTTCGATAGTCACACCATAGTCAGACAGTATGAAATTACTGTGTCAAGAAAGAGAGAGAGAGGAGATGTGTGTGGGTGTGTGTGTGTGTGTGTGTGTGAGGGAGAGAATATTTGTGTCTGTGGCTATAACGGACAGCGAAGAACTTTGTGGCTGTGGGTTTTATTTGATATGAATACTAAAAAGTGTCTACATGTATGTGAGCAATGATACTTTTGGTTTATAGTTCGAAGCCAGCTAGATTATATTTGGGCTTCATTCGACATTTCCACTTACATGTATTATCTTCCTTTTAAATGATTTAATTGGAATGAACATTGTTATTTATAATTTATTATACTTATGATTTGATATGCCCTAAAGGCCCCGTATTATAAAGGTTTGCGATTAATTGCAAGTCTATATGGCAAATCATGTACTAAAGTTTGCAATTGATCGCAAAATCAAATAGAGATTGATCGCAAACCTTTATGTTACGGGGCCCAGATTTCAAATGTAATTTATGTTAATGGATTCTGGGCGAAAGTAAGAATCAAAAGAACTTTTGGTGTGAGCATGTATGTGTGCTTTTGGAAAAAAACACCACATTTGTACAGTATCTGAGAAGAAAGGACAAGAGAATCAAACGAAAGACGATGATAATGAAACAGAGATATGTGTAGGTAGAGTGAGAAGTATGCAAAAGCCGGAACCGCCAACATCATGTAGATTTTTTAAAAAAAGGCGACAGAGCTGGAATGGAGAAAGAGATTGAATGGTGGTTTAGAAAGGAAGCTGGTAAAAGTGAATATGTCAGGATGATGGAGTGTGATAATGCCCTTCCAGAGGGTTCTTATACATGTAGCAAGCGGATGTACAAAAATAGAATCATTACAGTGTGAAGAAACATATGAAGAACAAGAGAGTTTGTTTTGTTCATGCATGTGACATTATTATTGGGTTACCTACTGGTGAACTTCACATCCAGTGAATGTATTGTGCTATGTAAAAACCATATAAACCACATGGATGTTCACGTGCAAAATATATTCTTTATTGAACTTGAAGGGTTTATGTACATGTAGTTCTCCATTCTATTTCAAAAGAGAACATGATGGCTGAATGGTGTAGACCAATATTGGTCGTTATGAAAACAAAAATCATGTGAAATGAGTAGAAGTAAGTATTCACAAATTTCTTTATGTGAATAAAGCTCTTTGTATGAAATCAGGAGACGTATTCCTCCACATATTTTGGAAGTTATAGAGTGAAATGTCACAGCATGCCTAACATGCACTACAGAATAGTGGACAATTTTAAGCCTGGTGTCGAGGCACGACTCATTCTGCTATAGACTCGTAGGGAAGATTAAATTATGTCGTTTTTGTTTGTAAGATGGTGTGCAGGCAAGAAATATGATGCGCAGCATGATTTTTTAAAGGTTCTTTTTTTCATTCAATACAATAGATACAACATTTCTGGGTTAATTTTTCTCAAGCAAACCGAACATTCTTTGATATATTTTTGGAAAAACTATGATTGAGTAATTTCACAGTATCTCACAAAGAAATAATATCTTTGTAGCAACACCTTTCCCATATCAAATATTTTATGAATTCATATGCAGGTTTTCACAAGGCCTTTGAACATTTTTTATTTAGAACTTTGTTGTGTGGGTCCACAATATAGCCTTGAATTTTGGGATAAAGATTTGCATGTTTTAATACTTAGTCTTCAATATCCTCCTTCAGGTATTTAAAAGATAAAATACCAGTAATTTACATTCCTAAAATTATTGCTATTAGGATTTAAATGTACATAATCTACTTTGTAAACAATCGCATCCACTCATCCATCTGAATGAACAATGTATGCATGCAGTGGAGAGAAAGTTTGTTCACCCTTTTTACTCTGTCTGTTAGATTTATGGTCTTTGCATTTCAGACACAAAGGGATGTAATTGTAGTTTCATGGATGAAATTAAGATTAAAAATCATTATGTGGAAGAAATAGAGCATTTGTTAAAGTCTATACCAGTGTAAATTTTCAGTCCATTTATTCTAATGATAAGTGAAGTATTCATTTTTATAATGCATGTAATGTCAGACTTTTATCATTTTGCACTTTTTGATTTTGATATAAAAGGGTCTGAGAAAGAGGCCTACACCAGGAACT
The DNA here is from genome assembly GCA_036244855.1 of Temnopleurus reevesii. Taxonomy (NCBI): domain Eukaryota; kingdom Metazoa; phylum Echinodermata; class Echinoidea; order Temnopleuroida; family Temnopleuridae; genus Temnopleurus; species Temnopleurus reevesii. The sequence goes on along the minus strand of BQKZ01006438.1, from coordinate 31,897 downwards.
GTATACAATCTCTATGTCTTTGAGTGTGTGAATAACAGTTGTATGCGGATTGTTTTGTGTGTGTGGTTCATTGATACACAGAGAGCTTATGAATATGTATGAGTAGTGAGATCATTGTGGCCTGATATTTGTAGTGTTGTGGGTTGTTAGAATGAGGTCATACTACACGTGTCCAGTTAGTAATTCTGAACTTGGATGCCATTTCATTTTGTGCCGGGATTGAGCAACCACGCTTCATACAATACACACGTGTACATGTCTGTTGTAGCGGTTCATGACTGAAATTTGCCATTTCATTGCACAAGTTTGATACTTGCTGAACGGATTTTTATTAATTTTGTCTGCATTATTCCAATCACTCAGGTTTGATAGAAATTATATATTACCACTTTGGTTATGTTATTCTCTATAAACCAGCTTCATTCTAAGTTCCATTGTGTGCTTTTTCCTACAATGAATTGATTTGATATAGACTGATTGAAACAAAGGGATGCGATTTACTCTATGGTATGCATGAATGATACAGGTACAGGCATACTTTATGAATTTCGTGAACACATGGTGTACATTTTGAAGAAGACTGTTTGATTGCAAATTACTTCTTTTTTTTATACTTTGTGGAATATACTATGAACAATTCTCTCNATTACTTCTTTTTTTTATACTTTGTGGAATATACTATGAACAATTCTCTCATTTCGTTTGGGAAAGTGTGTTTTAGAGTATAATGTTATGTGACTGTCCAGTATGATTGGAATATATATGTAGCGGAGATCGGAGACCTACATGTACAACTTATTGCTTTATATCTGTCTCAGAAATGTTATTTAATACTGTTGGTTCTGCTTTTGTATTGCAGTAATTGTATGACAACTAGTATTTGAAAGGTTTATATTCCAATAATATTTTACCAAAAATGGTGGCCTGGTTGCCTTTTGCAACCGAGGCCCTAGAGCTATTAATTCTGATTTTTTTTCTTCCAACTATTGTTTTCCTTTTACAGGGTGAAGTTGCAAACTTCCTTGTAGATTTTTTTAAAACTTCATGCTTTTTTCATTATTTTTTTCATTTTTTAAATTTTTACTATATAATAATTCTGCGGTCTTTCCTTCTCTTTACAGATCATCTATCTGAAAAGCTCTTGAAATAAATCAGGATATTTGCACCAAATCAACGAATTTTGAAGGATTGGTAGATACTTCAAGAACTTGAGAGGAAGATAATTCTAGAATGATGGCTGAAGTTCAAGTCGAAGAGAAGTCTCCTGATGCCCCATACGATCCTGAAGATACAATCAATACTACTATCACATCACTGGACATTACTCCCATGATACCCAATGATAGTGTGGAATCTCCGCCACCACTTACCAAGTGAGTTTTACCGCAGGGATGCCAACCATTCTGAAATATACATGAAAGCAGAAATTAAAAAGTGATTCATTCTGCAGCTGAGCCAAATATTTCCTTGTGGTTATTGTTATCATGTTTTCTCTTTTGAGAAAATATTTTGTTCAGCTGTTCGGTGGTTCACATTTCAAATATTTTATGTGTATTCCAGAATAGTCGCCATCTCTGAAAGATCTTGTTATCAATCGAAAATACATTTTCTTAGAATTGATACTCGGCAGATCATTCTGCTTTCAAACCCATGGTTTGATTCACTTTGAAAGTTTGAGCAGATGAGACAAAGGAGAGCAGATGGGACAAAGGATTTAGGACAAAGTAAAACAACTTCACCCAGGTATTCACACAATAGCATGATACACACTAAAGAATGTGTACCCTCACTATTTATTCTGTGATGCCTGTTTGACATCATATTTCAGTAGAATAAGATGGGTGATATTTGTGTGTGTATCTAGTCATTATGCTCTGAATGAAATTATTTACTTTGTCCAAAAGCCTTTTGTCCCTTCTGCTAACGGTGATTATAGCTTTTTATACAAGCTTATGTACTTTTGAAAGGTATTTTCATAAAACTAAACATGAATTATGAATAAATATTGTTTACCAATTTATAAAATACATGTACACCAGTGTCTCTTAAAATATGTTGCATTTTAATAGCCCCAAATGAAACTATTACAAGTATTGTAAATGGTCTTCTTTTTGTTGTAGAATTAGGAGAAAATTCTGTCATGAAAGAGGAAACAATAAAGATCTTATTAGTTTGATATCAAAACAAAGTTGGGGTGGTATTTCCAAAGGAAGTCCCAGGTAGATATACTTTTGGCACTATTAAAAGTACAGGTCTATGAAAATTAGGAAAATTATTAGCAAAAAAAATTGTTTCAGTCAAATGGATTTTCGTGTTTTTTGTTGTTTTATTTTTGGTTCGTTTTGCTTGGTAGCATGCTGGTAGGCCTTCATTCAGACATTTATTTTTTTGTTTTAAAGATGAAAATTATATACTTCTGTAAATGTATACCTCCCTTGGCTTTTGTCTTGAAGCTGGAATCAGCTACTTTTTGTACCCACGGTAGTATTGTTTTAATTCATAGTTAGATCCTATGTTTTTGTAATAATTTATTTGAAAAAAAAATGATTAAAATATTAGAATAGAAAGAGAAAGTTCAAACATTTTTCCCCATGTAAAATAGCATATATATTTGTGAGTTCCAGGAAATTGGGAAAATCGATACTCATTACAGTTCAGTTTCATTTCCAATCAAATCAAATATAATATAAATCAATTACAACATTCCAAATAAATCATAATACATACATTAAAAGGTATACAAGGGGTACTTAACAAAATAATTAGAACATTGTTGGATCAGTACTGTAAAAATTTAACGATTAGTTCTAAAAACAAAAATAATCATTCAACTGGAAACAGAAGGGTCCACATTTGCTGGTCATATCATTTGATTCGTAATAAAAAAAAGAATTATCACCATCACAATGAATAGCAAGTGAAAGTTGTTTTTTACACCAATCATGGAATTTTTTTATGGAATCATTTTATGATTTGTGAGTAATTTTTTTTTCTCTTGTAAAATTCAACTGATTCATTTGTTTAAAAAAAAAATCTGAGCAAGATCCCCATTACCAAAACTTCTGTGTATGAAACACTTCAGTTTAAATCATCAACTTCAAGTATGAAGGCTTATTTTTTTGTTTTCACATTTCCTGCAGGCTCTGAAATGTATGCTGAATAAACTTCCAAACTCTTCACAATCAATTTTCTATTCAATTGAGCACTAATGTGCTTTTTCCTTGTCAAATTTACACCAATCTTTTTTTTTTATTAAATAGTTTTTACAAAAAGTAGAGGGCAGAGAAAAACATTTGCTATACTACAAAATCCTAGAATTTTGTCAGTTAATACGCGACTACTTTAATAGCGTGGATTTATTTCCAACTCTATTAGACTTGCTCTCCTAGTATACCCCCATTTATATAATGAATACTGTGTGAAAGGAAACGTTACTACTTGCAATCACACTTTCATGATCAAGGCCTTTAATAGAATTCCTGGAATTGGTTTCTATTATCAATGGTATATTGTAATCTCTCAATCCCACAACAGGATATCCATAAATGGTAATGTTTTTGCATGGATATATCAGCTCTATATCCATGGTTATTGTGCAAGTATTCAAATACGTGCAGTCGGAACTAATTGTTAGTTTCCCAAATTTTTACTGATTTCTGTGATTTGAAATCAAACTCCTTTCTTATGTGAGAGAAACCTGTTACACTAATGCTCAAATGTTTTGGCGTGTATTTCATGAAACTTGTGATAAATCAGTCAGAGCCAACTTATCCAACAAAGTCCTGGGTTTTTATTGAATGAGAAGACATTTCTCAGACTTGCTATGGTATCTACTGACCACTTGTCAGTGTGACAAGCTTCATGATAAATTCTTCCAGCTTCAGGTTTGATGCATTTATAAAGACAATGCACAGTGATTCACTGAGCGAAATTAGTCAAAACAATCAATTGAATTGCCTATTCCCACTCTTCCAGTAATACTATATGACTTTTGCTCCCTTTTCGTTTTCTCTTGACTGCCCTTTTCTCTCTTTTTTTCTTTCTTTTCACTTTGTCTCCTTTCTTTCCTACTTGCTTTCTTTCTTACCCCTCTCATTCTTTTTCTCCTCACTCTTTCTTAATCTCCTTTTTTTTCTGTTCTCTTTTTGTTTATAATTGTTTTTTTTTTATTGTAATATTTTTTACTTGTATTTCTTATCTTATCATTCTCCATGCATTTTCCTTTTGCACTTTAGTGGTCATACAAATGGAAAAACTAACGGATGTGCTGCTGGGAATGATGTTCATATGAAAAAGTACAAGCCAGGTAAGCATGAATGGCTGTTTTTGTTTTTGTTTTAAAAATTCAATATATATTATTATGTCTCTTCATTTGTAAATGATGTTTGAATTTGTGTCTTACAATGAAAAAGATTTGATGACGACGATGACGATTGATTGATGATGATGACGATCATGATGGAGATGATGATGATAATAATGATGATGATGATAATGAATGATGGTGATGATGATGATGATGATTATGATGCTGATGATGTTGATGCAAATAACTGATATCCAATCATAATGCTCTCTAACTTCCAAAATCCACCGCACCTGCTTCTGCACAATACTTCCAAAATTATAGATGTATCACTATAAATCACCTTTGAACGTGGTAAAGATCTGTTAATAAAGTAAAATTCTACTAGGCTTCCTTTCTATAGGGACTGGAAGCCACACCCCTAGCTTTAAATCTTTCATACAGATGACACTTGTCCCAGCACACTTCCCCAGGTCACCTTGTAAGTACTGTATGCCTTTTACTCGTCCGTGACTTTGACCTTGCAAACTATTGTCTCCATGATAAATGGCTACTTATTTGTCCTGTCCAGGCTAGGTAACGTGGATCTTGCAAAGATGTCAACTGTTCCACTTTATGAATGAAGTGTATTTTCATATAAACTCAAGGCCTTCAAATGTTACAAGTGTTTGACTAAATTGTTGTTTTAGTTTCTCTCACTTTTCTTGCCTTATTCACATCTTGATTTTGACCTTGTGCATATTCTCTCATAATTAAACGAAAGACCAAATTGTCCTGATTGGTTGAAAATTGAGTTGCGGTTAATTTTCTGACTTACGTGTAAAAGACACAACTTTTTATGCAATAGGGCCCAAGTCTGAGAAAAGCAGAGTGGACATAAAATGCATCAAGATTTTTTCTTCAAGATTTTTTTTTTTTTTTTTTTGGGGGGGGGGGGGAGGGGGAAATGGAAAGTAGGGTTTTAAGTAGGTGGAGATAGATAGAGATGGGAGAAAGAGACATGATAATTATGGCACAGAAAATGCTTGCTGACTGACCCCATGAAAAAAGTCTGGCTCCTTAATTTCCTATTAACCTTTCATTGAAAACATCACAGTACAACTGTAAATTCAGAGATGAGGCTTGTGAAATATTAGTCATTTTGAAAGGTCCTTTTCCTCACTTGCTATTTCTAATTTCCTTATTATTCACTTTAAAAAAATGGGGGAAAATTCCAATTGACCGAATTTAATTCAAAGAAATTGCACTCATGAAGGGAAGGGGGAGGGAGGGTCAAGCAATGACCACTGACAAACATGTTTCCAATGTTATTGTATATACTGAAGACCCATACAGAAAGTAGGTCAATGTTGTTAATCAGCGTCAGAGGAATGTGATGAGGTCATCTTCCTGTGGTCAAGAATATTAATCCCCCATCCAGGGCAGTCCATTTGATTCTTACACACTGTTCGTTCAGGCCAAGGGCAGTGTCGATTGTAATTACCACTATGGGTCAAACTCTATTGCACCTTTTTATATTTGTGATGCCCCACTCTGAAAAAGTTTTTCATTTTTTATACCTTAACCACTAAAAAAAAAAGAGTGGTGCTACACAAACAGATTCTTTTATTCACTTTTTTTTCAATTACAGAAACATACTCATATAATTTTAGACATAAACTATATGGCTCTGAATATGGAATAATTGATTGTTACATTGTACATGTACATTTGTAACACATATGTACTAGCACATATGGAAAATTTGAACATATTCAAATCTTGAAATGAAGAGATTAAATTTGAATATTCTAGTTGTCTAATCTACAGCCTGCATTTGAAAATCCTTGACCTTTATCGAGATCCTTGTATTTTTAAAGCATATTTTTTTAATTCATTTATTAATTTATTTGTTTATTCATAGTATATTTGATGATAATAATAAATGATAATAAACTGGCATTTATATCGTGAGTAATCAGGCGAACTGCTATTCACATTATTGTAGCTTCTCTCAAGTTCATCTTTCCTTTGCAAGTATTGGTTCTTTAAAGGGGAACTACACTTAGAAATTAAATTGCTATAATTAAATGAAGAAAAATAAGATAAACAAACTGAAAATTTGAGCAAAATCAGATAATCCATTCAAAAGGTATGAATTTTCAAAGTTTTGATTAACACCCCTCATGGGCTCCTTAAATTGGCAAACGTACAGGCACAAAATGGCTGCCAACATGGAGAACTCACCATTCTCTTTGTACACAAAATCTCACATTTTCCTGCTTTTTCAGAAAAGTAGACAAAATTTTGTTTCTTTGGTTACATATACATGTATTATAGCCACATCAATTCTGCAAGCATTCCAGAAAGAACGGTGTTGATTCCTCATTTGAAATGTGATATTGATCCATTTTCAATAAATTTATGTACAAAGTGAATGAAGAGTTCTCCATGTATGACATCACAGATTATGCTAATTAGCTATATATGCATGCCAATTCTTAAGGATGCCCAGCACAGGTGGAAATAATAAATTTGAAAATTCATAACTTTTGAACGGATGATCTGATTTTGCTCAAATTTTCTCAGTTTATTCATTTGATTTTTCTTCATTTATTGACCATACATTATTGTCTGGGTGTAATTCACCTTTAATTCCCAGCTGCATATGCAGATCTATTTTGTGCCCTTGCTTCTAAGTCTCTCTTGAAACTCAGTTCATTTGTATGCTTAACCTTCTGTTGCCCCTCACAAAGTTTGTACAGGTGTTGAAGTTGTAAAGTAGCTGTTTCCTTCCACTACTATGTAAGCTTGTGAAGACATGTGTTTTATGCTGATATTGTATCACAAGACGTAGTCAAAGTCACTTTGCGGTTCTGAATCAGATACAAAGTTTGTATAAAAGAGATACAAAGTCTGTTTAAAAAACTCAAATTATATACCGGTATTGGAAAGCATTTATTCAGGAAATTTCCTCTTCAGGAAACAATGGATATGATCAAAGTTAATTTGCAGGAAAGTTTTACCCATCAGTATCTCTGCTAAATTAATCAAAGATTGTAGATCAGGCCCTTTACAATCGACAATATTTCATGCTTTTAAACTTTTAAAGTTAGTCTAGACATTTGTTTTGCTGGCTAATTGCACTTTAAGATCAATGGAGTGATTTGATAGCTATATTTTATTAATCTTTTAAAAGCATTTAGAAGGCTAAAATTTAGATTGTAAATCTTCAACTGGAAATGATGGGAAGTTTAAAGATTTGATTGCTTGATGAATCCTAATCTTCATGCATTTAATAGGCATTTCAAAGGAAATCATCATATGCGCATCTCAAAGTGATACTGTAAAGCCAAACAGGCAATTTATTAAGGTTTTGTATGTACATGTAGTGAATAATTTTCCTGGTATCGCACAATTTGCTATACATAGCAGGATTGCTATCCAAAATATATTTTGTGTAGCAACTTTTTCGCAGGAAACTGTATATATAGTAAAGAATTGGAAAAGTTTCCTCAATGTCTATAACAGCTAATCAAATGTGAAAAGTAAAATTATTCCCTGGTACGGCAAGATCTGAACTTCATTAGGTTTGATATGACAAGTTCTGAAGCATTAAAGAAATTTTTAGCTCCTGATTCCAGGTGAACTTGATCTTCCCAGGTTTGTGATTAAATATGACACATACAGCACAGGTGTTATATGTTTAACATCAGCAGAGTGTGTTTTATTGCTTCCTGTTTGGGAAGATTTATGTATGTCCTGGTGTAGTGGTTTTGACTCTTGCCTCTCAACTGGAGTGTCTGCAGTTCGAAACCCACCCATGGCATTAATTTCCTTCAGCAAGAGGAAATTGTGATGCTCTCAGCCTAGGTGAGGTGGAAAGGTATCTGGCAGTAATGTTTATTCCGTGAAATGCAATGTGCGTCGATGCATGCCAGGCTAAAGCCAGGGTAATAATACTGCATTCATTGTAGAGGTTTCGGTTTAGGATTCTTAGGTTTTCCAAGGCAAGTTCTAAACCATCAATGTAATTATTAGCTCCTGATTCCAGGTGAACTTGAACTTCCCAGGGATGTGATGGATATTACACATACAGCACAGATGTTTTGTGTTGGAACATCAATAAAACACATTTCTTCGTGTCCATGAGGATGTATGTATTTCCCGTCTTGATAATGATATCTGCTTCTGTTCTGTATTTTATCAACTTTCTATTCAATGAGATTTTATATAAATTCTGAATCATTATTGCAGACTGCAAAATGAACACTATAGACTTTCTTATTGTCTTCTTTTAATTGTAGAAGCCCAAATGCTAAAGCAAATTGTTGTTACAATATGATTAAAATTGATAATAATGATATTACATCTATAGGCAACAATAAATCAAATACATCAGCAATATATTTGAGAAATTCTTGAGTAAAATAACTGGAGAAAACAGTGAGAATGAGAAAACTTCTTAAATTATGAAAGATTGAATGTACATTACACTATATCGAGTAGATAAAATAAATCTTAGAAGAGAAAATGGTACAACATTAGATTAGTTGTATATTTGTTTGCAGATACAAATTGAGAATCATTTTGAAGACATGCAATTCATAAGGCAGGTGTGCCATTTTTTAGGCAAAAGCCTGATTTCAGGCCCTGGCATTATTTTCAGACCATATAGCAGTTTCAGCACTTTTGTGTACAAAATTTTGTATTTTACAATGTAGGTTATTTTCAGTCTCAGTGATCATATTCAACTTGCATCCCGGACATGGAGAAATTGATACCAAAACCTATTAATTTGACATCCTTTTAATGTACTTAATTAGAACAGATCCCCATTTAGATTCAGTCATTGAAAATATTTAAAAGCTAGCTTGTAGGATGTTAATTTTTAAAATGTGGAAACCACATCCTTTTTTTCAGTACCCCTACCAGGTAAAACAATTCTGGATGTCATGCTTTAAATTCTTTTTTGAGATCAGCTGACCAAATAAACCTTGGATTGATTTCTGTGTTCACACTAGTTATTGAACTATCTCTGTGGCACCTAATTGTTGTTCCATACTCATAAGATTACCTTCTTTGTTGTAGCATGGTGTAGAGGTTAAGGCTTGTTATCNAAATTCTTGAGTAAAATAACTGGAGAAAACAGTGAGAATGAGAAAACTTCTTAAATTATGAAAGATTGAATGTACATTACACTATATCGAGTAGATAAAATAAATCTTAGAAGAGAAAATGGTACAACATTAGATTAGTTGTATATTTGTTTGCAGATACAAATTGAGAATCATTTTGAAGACATGCAATTCATAAGGCAGGTGTGCCATTTTTTAGGCAAAAGCCTGATTTCAGGCCCTGGCATTATTTTCAGACCATATAGCAGTTTCAGCACTTTTGTGTACAAAATTTTGTATTTTACAATGTAGGTTATTTTCAGTCTCAGTGATCATATTCAACTTGCATCCCGGACATGGAGAAATTGATACCAAAACCTATTAATTTGACATCCTTTTAATGTACTTAATTAGAACAGATCCCCATTTAGATTCAGTCATTGAAAATATTTAAAAGCTAGCTTGTAGGATGTTAATTTTTAAAATGTGGAAACCACATCCTTTTTTTCAGTACCCCTACCAGGTAAAACAATTCTGGATGTCATGCTTTAAATTCTTTTTTGAGATCAGCTGACCAAATAAACCTTGGATTGATTTCTGTGTTCACACTAGTTATTGAACTATCTCTGTGGCACCTAATTGTTGTTCCATACTCATAAAAGTACCATCTTTGTTGTAGCATGGTGTAGAGGTTAAGGCTTGTGTTATCAATTAGAAGTTCATTGGTTCAAAGCCCAGCCATAGCAGCAGTTTCTTTCAGCAAGAAATTAATCCACATTTTGCTGCACTTAACCCAGGTGAGGTGAATGAATACCTGGCAGAGAACCTGAATTTAGGCCCTTGCATTTTATTTTCAAGCCAGAGATACAGTATTTTTAATGGATGAAATACTTAAAGTGATTTTCAGGACCTCTTATCAATGCCAACCCCAATTAAATGTATCCGAATGTACCTGACATCATATTACTACCCTACCCCCCCCCCCCCCTCAAGTTAGGCACCTTGTGTGGCCTTGTGTCCGTCCTATTGTATGTCTGTGTGAGTTAGTTTTCATACAAGTATTCTTTGATTGGTCATGAAAAAACGTGCGAAGCAAGTGGATGCATATTTCTTTGTTAAGCAAAGAAATTTCCCATTTAAGATGGGACGTCGAAAAAGTAACCAAAAAAAAATCACTAGCAATACTTCACAAACTAAACACGTTTTTAGTGTCATAGGTTGTCTATGGTTGTATTATTTACAACTAGCAAGTATTATTTTTGGCCGCATATGCCCTTTAAGCAGCACCATTGTGTGACCAATTGGGATAAATGCCAACATTTACACTTCCAAAACGTGTTCAATAATTGCGAGACCGCTAATTCAAAAGGTCTACATTTCGGCGTCCCCATCCCATGACAACACTCCCTGTGATTACTCACCCTTATCATCTACAATGGGACTACACGCTAGAGTGTGCATCTTACAAAACAACACTCCCCCCACGCTAACTCTTGTCCCCATGCTCCATAATATAAAAGGCCGTTCATTATTTATATGCCCTATGTATTGTAGATTGTACAACGAAATTAGTGAAATGAATTCGGAGAAAGGTTGATGAGTATGGTAGATGTGTATTGGAGAGTTGATAGCACTCAACAGGAAGAGAATGGTTTGGATGTATTCCTGGATTTTTAGCAAACAACAATATATTTTTTATTCTGGATAGAGACTTTTTAATCCTATCCTTTTGATTCACTGGATATTAATTTTCGCAGCTGTGCAAAAAGATGTTCGAACAAGCATTTTGTTGTGGATTTACATGGGCATGAGTTATGTGTAGAGCGTCAGAGAGAGCAACGTACACATATTTTAATCTTTGTCGACGATGATGTCAAAATAGACTATTATGAGAGACATGGTTCTTAGGAAGACTGGAGGAATTTGCTGAAAATGAAACCGAAAGGAAAAATATCAGATTTGTAAAAGTCATACAACAACATCAGTGCAGAGCATTAATTTGGATACCAACTACTGAACTGTGTGTAGTATCCCTTTAGAAGGCCGGAAGCATTGAGGGAATTTCCCTTTTAATTATCTCAGTACATGTACATGGAATATCTTGAAGGGGAGATGGCAACCTACAGATCAGTCAAGATCCTACAAGTTTGATGCATTGACAAATGGAAACAGACAAAGACACTGTGGAGCTAAGACGTGATTGACTTTATTTTTCTTCAAAACTAGTCTCAAGCACTGCAAGGGTTTTTTTTGAGGATTGATTAGAATAAAGAGGAAAATGGGTCTCAAGAAAAATGGCCAAATTCATCCTCTTGTGGAGTGGAAAGTGTGTAAGTCAAAATTAAGTTCATTTTGCAGGTGATCTCAGTCTCTCTTATATTTTTTATATCTTTCATGAAGTCCTCAACTAGAAGAAGAAAAAAATTTACAAAATGATGACCATTTTGAATGCATTAAACTTAATTGTGATGTGATGTGTACTGCTAGTAGCAGAAGTCATCGCGTCATTTTATAAAGCGAATATATAACAAAAAGTAATTTATTGGCATCAAAAATATAAGATACTCCTTTACTGAAGCATTTTCCTTGCGAAGCATCAAATTGCGAATGTGGACTCAAAACTTTAGCTCGCAAAAATAGCTGGTTTTAAGCAGTTGAATGTGCTACATCTTGGATGAGGTGGCTTGTGAAAGGGACATGGAACCATGATTAGTGCAAGGCTTGACATAAAGATAAATCACCTGAATTAATGTCCAGCTGTAAAGCATATCTAGGTTCAATTTTCCTTTGTCAGTATTTCGCTCACATGGAAAGTAGAACATTAAGAATTGTAACACATTATTTTTGATGACCAGTGTGCACCATTTCAAATAGAATCACCTGGTGTACCATTAATTCAGCTGCTTAATTTTCAAGCTTCAGACATTAAAAAGATGTTAACAAGGTGAATAACAATGGAAGTAATTAATAATTATTATCCAGAAATAATCAAAATCAATGAGGCTATCAAACTTTAGAAGTGTGATGACTTTTGAATGTCCTTCAAGGCGGAAAGGTAGATTAATGTTACTTTTTTTTCTATCACTATGTATTTGATGAAGATTTGGCAGAAGAATTGTCAGGAATTCGGAGTGAAAGTAGATTAATTGTGTATTAATTCACAAGCAATTATTCAAGTAACTAATATAAACTGAAATGGCCTCATGTTAGCTGTTCAAAACTTTACATGTATAGGTCTTCTATGATATTTACAATCTGATGTACCATAATTGTGTGGATAAAAAGTACATTTTCTCAAGCTCTGATCTTGTTAGATATCTTGGGGGAAGAGCATTTGCTCATTCAGGACCAACTATATGGAATGCCCTTCCATAAAGTATGAAAACTTTAACATCACTGTCTTCTTTCAAGGGCACCCTGAAGACTTATTTATTTGAGGGTGCCTTTTGACTTGCATTAACTTTTATTTCATCACTTCAATTAATTTGCTTTGAGCGCCTCGTGCATCTAATTAGGATGGAAAGTACGCTATATTATTATTATTTTAGAATGTTAAAGAATGTGCTGTGTGAATAGGCAATTTTGTTACCATTATTATGAAGAGCATAGTTTTTCATATTAAAAAAAAAAATTCTACATTTTTAATGTTTTAACCATCAGACTTGCGTATGTTTTAATGTATGTCAAATGTTAAAAAAGATGAACAGTTCCTTTTGAAATGATTCAAAAGTTTATCAAAATTTTGCCATTTTGTTTCATTCTACACAGGCGAACTTGCTGCTGCAGAAGCCCACAGCACGACAGAAGGCAGTGGAGCGGTAAAGCTCCGTGAGTGCATAGAGGATGCTAATCACCCTCCTAACACTGTACATGGACTCTTCCATCGTATCCAGAAAGAACATCCAGATAACGTTGCCATGGCAATCAAGAGGGGCGGAGATTGGAAGACATGGACATATTCAGAATACTGGAATCAAAGTAGAGCAGCAGCAAAGTCATTCCTCAAGGTAAAATTTTGTTGCTGAACTCTTTTAGAAGATGTTGTTCATAATTGATGCAGAGTCATAAATATGAAGTATTTTATCATATGTTGTATCAATGCACAATATATAATAGCAAGAATATGCAATGATGCAGAATATAAAGCTGATGACCTATTGGTTCAGACGACAAGATTATCTATAATTTCCTTGTAGATCTGAGTGCTCACTCTTTCTCCCCTCAGCATTGCTTTGGAAAGATACAGTACAATGTAGCTGCACTTCAGATCGACTTGGAATGATTGATTGCCCTATCACATTCACCAATGGTAATTATTTGCTTACTACTGCCATGTAGCTGTGAAATAGGTAAAATGTGTAAAGGATTTTAGCTTGGAACCTTTATATTACTTGACCATTTCTTTTTATAAATAGACATTATATTTTTGAATATTTCCTTTGTGTTTTTACAGCTTGGTCTTGAAAGGTTTCATGGTGTAGGCATCATTGGATTCAATGCTCCAGAATGGTTTCTATCCAGTATGGGTGCCATGTTTGCAGGGTAAGTGTTATCAGTTTAACCCATTGACTACTGAATTCTGTAAATCCCATAGACTTTGTGCTGGAACTGCCCATTTCCAGTAGTCATTGGGTTAAGGATTCTAAAATGAAATTAAAGGGGAACTTCATGGAAAGGTTTCATGGTGTAGGCATCATTGGATTCAATGCTCCAGAGTGGTTTCTATCCAGTATGGGTGCCATGTTTGCAGGGTAAGTGCTAACTTTTTAGGAATTCTATAATGGAATTAAAGGGGAACTTCACCCAGACACTGATGTGCTGTCAGTACAGTCTGACCAATACAGTGTCCCACCATATTCCATGAAAATGCAAGTGTTTTACATACGCTTTGGTGGGACATGGTAGGAAACTGTAAAATTTATTTCTGTCCTATTGTAGGTTGCCAATCCAAGGAGCCCATGAGATATGGAAATCAAAATTTTTAACATTTATAACTTTTTAATGGATCGTCCGATTTTGCTTAAATTTCAAATTTGAACATTGCAGTATTGTTTTACTGTCTGGGGTCGATGAGATACATTTTTTTCTTCCTCAAGTCATAGAATATTTACCTCGAACTTGTTTGAGCTGCAACTTTTATGCCATATTTCTTTTTTACTCATGTCTTCCAAGTTGATCAAGAATGTCTCACTGTAAGATGCATATGATTTTCCAATTATACATTTGTCTAAAACAGGGTCAACTCTCCCCTCCACCTTGAAATATTATGTAATAACCAGGGGCGGTATTCTGGTAGGTGTCTTATCTCAAAATATTATCTTATCTTTAAATTGCTATTCTGGAAGCACGGTATTCTGGTAGGTGTCTTATCTCAAAATATTATCTTATCTTTAAATTGCTATTCTGGAAGCTTTGTTATCTCGGTGTCCTAACTTTTGTCTTATCTTTTGTCTTATCTCCCCTGAGATAAGATAAATTGGTATTCTGAAAAGTGTCTTATCTTTTGTCTTATCTTTTCTAACGTATAATTTCGCATAGAGATTTAAGACACCTCGTAGCTGTCTTCTCTCCACCAAGGCGGCAATTTTTCTTGCAGTAAACGTTATTAAGGAATAGATCATGTTAAGAAATGAATGTCTGATTATAAAAGACCAATACAGACTTTCAAAAGGTTCTTTTGTTTAAATTTTCATGAAATTTGTTTACCTGCGTTTTCATGCAACAGGATGAATTTCTTGAACATGTGCTCGAAACAAACACGTGACAATTAGGACAATTAATTTGCTAGCGCGCAGTACGCAAAGTGTTTCAGCGTATTGAAACTGTGTTGCGCAGGGGCTTCAGCTAAGGTTTTCATTGGTCAATGAGCTTGAGAGAGGAATGGAACATTGATTTCAATTTGGTTGTCTGAGATAAGATAGGCGGGTCTTAAGAGAGATAAGACAGAGAAAAGAGAGTTTTAATAATACCGATTTAAGACTATCTTTGCACTGTCTTATCTTATGGAGATAAGACAAAAGATAAGACACCGAGATAAGACAGCTACCAGAATACCGCCCCATATTTCTATTCCCATGACATGGAGAAAATTGAAGAATTACTCATCCAAAAGGTTTCATGCCCACATTGGTTCAGTTTTAAAGTTGTATTGCAGTCTTAATTTCTGGTAAAGTGATAACATGAATATGTACATTGTAGATTTTTAATTTGTTTAATTTTTNTTACTTGACCATTTCTTTTTATAAATAGACATTATATTTTTGAATATTTCCTTTGTGTTTTTTACAGCTTGGTCTTGAAAGGTTTCATGGTGTAGGAATCATTGGATTCAATGCTCCAGAGTGGTTTCTATCCAGTATGGGTGCCATGTTTGCAGGGTAAGTGTTATCGGTTTGAAGACACTGTTTAACATTGCGGTTGCACAATTTAAACAATTCTCAAACCAAGCTGTTTGTCCTATCTAAATATATTCAGATAGATGAAAAATCAACAGCGGATGCAAAAATAGAGAAAGTTATACATGCACTATCAAGATATCTATGAACATTGAATTAAAGCGTAGGACCCACGCATTAAATCCAGTACAAAGCCTGTGGAAGCGACGTTTTTCATTTTCATCTGTTTAAAGCACTAAACGTTGATTTTAAAGCCTGATATTTTCCCAGTTAAGTACATATGCACCATCAATCTTTCAGATAATCTCTATCATCTGGCAGTTGAGAATTTTTTAAATGTAAACAATGTTAAACAATGGCTTTAACCCATTGGCACCTGAATTCTGTAATTCCCATAGACTATTTGCAGGGACTAATCATTTCCAGTAGTCAATGGGTTAAGAATTCTAAAATGAAATTAAAGGGGAACTTCATGGAAAGGTTTCATTGAGTTGGCATCATTGGATTCAATGCTCCACAATGGTTTTTGTCCAGTATGGGTGCCATGTTGTTTTAGGAATTCTAAAATGAAATTAAAGGGGAACTTCACCCAGACATTGATGTGCTGTTAGTAAGTTGCCAATTCAAGGAGCCTATGAGATGTGAAGATCAAAACTGGGAAATTCATAACTTTTGAATTTATCTTCAGATTTTGCTTAATTTTTCACAGTTTGATCAGTATATTGTTTTAGTGTCAATTCCCCTTTAATGAGATATATTTTTGTCTTTATCCAATGATACTGTCATCAGAAAATATTCATCTAGAACTTGTTTGAGCTGGAATCACTATGACATATTTAAATCCTTTTTACATACTTGTGCATTCCAATTTTATTTAGATGCAAGAGGCTACCTATAGAGACGCACACCCCCCAAAAAAGTAAAATTAATGAGGAAAGGTTTAAGAATGTCTCACACTTGTATATTTATAGGATATCACAATTATGTATTTGTCCTAAAAGGGTCAACTCGCCTCTCCTTCTTTAAATGTTATGTAAAATTCAGATTTTTATTCCCATGACGTAGAGAAAAGTGAAGAATTACTCATCCAAATGGTTGCATGTCCACATTGGTTCAGGGTTAAAGTTGTATTGCAGTCTTAATTACTGGTAAAGTGATAACATGAATATGTACATTGTAGATTTTTAATTTGTTTAATTTTTTCCCCCATCCACAGAGGTTTTGGGGTCGGGATTTACACCACAAACTCTCCAGAGGCTTGCCAGTATGTGGCAGGCAACTGCAAAGCCAACGTCATCGTTGTAGAGAACTCTAAACAGCTGGAAAAGATTCTAAAAGTTTGGGACCAGTTACCCCATCTCAAAGCTATCGTCCAATACACAGGAACTTTGGATGAGAAGAGGGATAACGTTTATGAGGTAGGTATTTAGATGCATATTATTGAGATAGGAACCTAAACCTCAAAGAATTGTCTTCCACAAGCATTCATTGAGGTCATCATATGATAAGGCAGTTGTTATGTAACTTTTATTCTTATGTCTAATTCACCTTCATTTTGTATGTAGAGGGAAAAGTCATACAGATGCTTCATTGATTTTTGTCATTTTTTGATGATTGAGAAGTCATGTAACATTATAAAGAAAAGAAAAACATTCTGAGAATCTAAGCTCCAATAGGCTTTGTTAATGAAGTGTAAATGGTATGTACACAAATAGTTCATTTTATTTTTGCCGAAGGTGGTGATGATTATGGTCATGGTGATGATCTTGATGATCTTGATGATGGTGGTTATGATGATGATGATGATGATGATGATGATGATGATGATGATGATGATGATGATGATGATGATGATGATGATGATGACAACAATGATGATTATGATGGCGATGGTGATGGCAACAGTTTTATTATGATAGAGATCATGATGATAATGATGAGGATAATGAAAAAAGTTATGGTGATGATGGTGATATTGATGATAATGATGAGAGCAGTCTGTGACAGTGATGGTAATGATGATCGTGATGATGGTCATAATGATATTGATGATAATGGTGATTATTATGATGCGTTGCTGACAGGGACAATCACTTCCAATCTCTTTTTATTCTATTTTGCTAGTGGGAGGATTTCATGAAGCTTGGAAGTTACATGACTGACGATGAGCTTGACGCTATCATGCAGACCCAAGCACCTAACCAATGCTGTGCTCTCATCTATACATCGGGAACCACTGGCAACCCGAAAGGAGTAATGATCAGTCATGATAATGTAAGTATTTACACCATTTTACCCTATCATATATCTCTTAATTCTATTATACCATAGTAGTATATCACATTGTTCTTTATTGTGGTAGTTGATAACGAGATGAAAGGTGTGCGAGGAGGCATATTGATGAATAATTACAAATGTACATGTATCAGGCTTGCCAACCTCCTGTAATGTCTATCATATTTCATGAGTCAAACAGCTTATTTAATATGTGGGACTTAGCAGAATCAAGTCTTTCATATCCTTTGTAAGCCCAAAATATTTCATAATGATATATACACACCATTAATATTCCGGAATTTCGGAAGCTTTGTATGATAGTTGCACAATGAATTTAGCTTAGCAGATAATGTATCATAATCATGACAGTCATCCCTCAATAATGAAAAGAATGGATTTGTGCCCATTCTTGAGTAATCCCCCTCTTTTTGGCCTCATTTAAGCTCACTTCACCCTGCATCCCTTTTACAAGTCTCTTCCATATATTTTTTTCAGTACACATGGATCTCAAGGAGATGCCTCTCTCAAGTAAACATCCCGATGGGTGAGCATCGTGTTGTCAGTTATCTGCCTCTGAGTCATGTAGCAGCTCAGGTCTTTGATATCTACTTCCCGCTAGCTCAAGCAGGCACTACCTACTTCGCTCAGCCAGATGCACTCAAGGTGAGAACAGGTGGTGGTGGTGGTAGTGGTGGTAATGGTGGTGATGGTGGCAATGGTGGTGATGGTAGTTGTGGTGATGGTGGTGGTGGTGGTGGTGGTGGAGGTTGCGGTGGTGGTGGTGGTGGTGATGGTGGTTGCGGCGGTGGTGGTGGTGGTGGTTCTGGTGCTGGTGGTGGTGTGGGTGGTTTTGATGGTGGCAGTGGTGGTGGTGGTAATGGTAGCATTCATGATCAGTATACTGATATTGTGATATTGGTCATGTTGATGATAATTGTGATGATGGAGTTAGTGGTTATGGTGTTAGGAATGGTGGCGGTAGCGGCGGCGGTTGGTGGTGGGTGGTGGTGGTGGTGGTGGTGGTAATGGTAGCATTCATGATCAGTATACTGATATTGTGATATTGGTCATGTTGATGATAATTGTGATGATGGAGTTGATGGTTATGGTGTTAGGATTGGTGGCGGTAGCGGTGGTGGGTGGTGGTGGTGGTGGTGGTGGTAATGGTAGCATTCATGATCATTATACTGATATTGTGATATTGGTCATGTTGAGGATTATTGTGATGATGGAGTTGGTGGTTATGGTGGTGGGAATGATAATAATGATGATGATGATGATGATGAGGGTTATGATAATGATTGTGACGCCAACAACACCGACGGTAGTGATGATGATGATGATGATGACGACGACGATGACGACGACGACAATTTAAAAAGGTGTTGAGTTTTTTTTACATATTGAATTTTTAAAATTGTAGGTTTCTTTCTGATAAATCAAAAGGGCATAAACACAAAGAATGCGCACACATTAAAAAAGCAACGCACAGAGCCAAACTCGGATTTAGATTCCTTGTATCAAGCATGAACAAAACGTTTATTTGCTTGTAAATCCTTAACTAGTAATCCTTATCATGACAAATTAAGTTAATTTTGTTTGTTTTTACGTCCCTGAAAGACACCCAAGACACCCTAAAGATTTACTTTTAATGTACATCCCAATTTCTCCTTGCCAGGGCTCCCTCGTTGACACACTAAAGGAAGTTAGGCCGACGAGTTTCCTAGGTGTCCCACGAGTGTGGGAAAAGATTCATGAGAAGCTCCGATCCCTAGCGACTACAGTGACTGGCGTCAAGAAGCGCATTAGTACGTGGGCTAAGGACATCGGATACAGGGGCAACGTCGCCATAGCAAATAAGTGAGTTGAGAAGAATTTCCTTCTTTTAGCCAAGAGAGATAAATCACTAATCATTCTATATAATTTCAATTCTGGTGTAAACTATGATGCTAAAGTTTATATAATGGTACATTCAAGCCTCATTGCACAGTCCATGAAGAATCTCACATTCTATATGTAGAAACATTGTTCCTGCCTTCATGCTATGTACATTCATCAAACATAATTACAAAAGCTCCCCAGATTTTTCTAGGTTCATGCTTTTTTATTTTAATTACTGTTCTTTGATACACAATGAAAAGTAGAAAAAAGTAATCATTACTGTACATGAAGGTTGCCATTTTTATTTGATACGGAAAGTTCTCTTGTAAAGAATGTATACCCACATTAGAATCCATTGTTAATTTTGTTTAATTTACTCTACATAGCAGAATTAAATTGTGTTTATACCTCCCTTAACTCATAAAATATTAATCAAATTTCAAAAATTTCATTTTTTCATTTAATTTTCTATTTTATTCCTTAAAATGCAAAGCATAGAGATGCCATAGCAACGATTTGCCCTGTCAAAGCATCATTAATGTGATCTATTCAGCATTGAAAAATTACTTCTTAATTACATCTGATATATTTTATATTATATTTGATGTTACCATATATGATGTTAATACTCACTAACACATCAGTGTGAAATATCTTTTTTTTCTCACGCTCATTGCTTTACTTCAATATCCATTCTAACTAAACTATTAAAAATCATCTTCCTAGTCCAATATCAACAAACTAGAATTTGCCTACTACTAGAAAACCGAATTTAGCTGTTGATTCTTCCATGATTTTTCTCATTTCAGATCTATTTCCTTTTTTTTTTTTTTTTACTCTAAATTACTTCCAGATTATTTTGCTTCCTCAATGGCAGTTTTTAACATTCTTCATCTAATTATATCTGCACTATTATCTGCAATACTTATTCTATTACTTACCACAATGGCAATTTTATAGTAAAAAAGACAGTTTCTACATCCTGTTCATTAGTTTACCTTGGCCGATTGTCAATAATTTCTACTTACGCATGCTGGCATTTTCTATTCATATTCGTTTCATCTTTGTGTGTGCGTGTGTTTGTGTATGTTCTAATGTTTTTGTGCCTTTTGTGGCCTGCTTCAACCTTCATTTTAAAAACATTTCCTTCTTTGGCAAAGTTGTTACTTCACTTATAGATCAACAAGTTTTGATTGTCATAGCAGATACACGTGGCAATCGTTCAATGTGATGTACATTTATCTATCTTCTGGCTTTTTCATTAAACATATATTTTTCATCAAAATTCTTTTTCTTTTTGATACAGTTTTTTGTTACAGTATAGTCATCACACTTGTAGGATTTGTTTACTGATTCATGCTTTAGGTTCTTGTTTGGCTTATACCCTACCCTTTCCCTTTTTTGATAGTTTGCACAACATTTCCTTTCTTTTCTTTTCAATATCTCCTGCTGTAATTCCCTCTCTCTCATCATAATTTGATCTTTATTCTCCATTTCCTTTATTTTTTTATATTCACTTTCACTTCTGCCTTGTACTAATTTATCTTCATTTAAAGATCATCATCTCATCTGTTTTGACACCTTTAATTTTTCAGAGCACCGTGTCTCATTTTCTTCCCTCCATGGCTGTTCTGTCGTATTTGACCTCGGCATTTTATATTCTGGGAAATAATTTGACATTTTTCTTTTGTCGCTCTACTCTTTTTATTTCTCATCTTCTCTTTCTTGTCCCAATCAGGGCCCTCTGAATTTGACAAATCTTTAGTGGTGCAAAAGCCTAAAATTGACCAATATTACTTTTCATGAATTTCACTCTACTAATGGTGCACCCAAACCAAAGAGTTTGCGCCTTGAAAACAATTTACACAAACCTGTTTCATATTTTGTTAAACAAGCAGGGTTATCTGTTGAAATCTATTTGTATTTTATGATTAAGTTTTGTCTATTCTTTTAGCCAAATATCAACAAAAATCCATTCTTCTGAGATTTTCTCATTCTGTCTCTATTTTTTCCTTTTTTTAACGATTGGTGCTCTGACGAGCATTTGATGGTCTGTCTGCTAAATTTTTGTATGCGTGCACCACCCATATTCCACAGGGCAGAGGGCCTTCATCCCAATTCTTTCTTCTATCTCTCTTTCCTCATTACCTTCTCTTTTTGCTTTCCCCTACTCATCCTTCTTCCTCTCATTTCCCTCTTAACTTCATCCAATTTCTGAGTCCCATCCATATTAATTTCTCCATGTCATTTACTCACGAGTTTTAAATTTTTTAAATTAATATCATATCCACCCAAATATTCCTACATAGCTTCGTTAATCCCAGACGTCATGATAAAGTACCCAGGTGAGAGCTGCATGTTCATTTATTTTATTTTCTCCTTAAAAAAAACAAACATTTTTATATTGATTGCATCCATGCTAGAATTTGTTTTCGTCATATCACTAACACCCTAATTCCTATGCCCATCTGTGTAAATTTTGTGAATGTGAAGTGGTTTTGTGAGAAAGTGCTTTGAGGATTGGTTTGGAAATTTAGTTTTAAGTCCTTTTTTTATTAGGGCCACACCATGTATATGTGATATATTGAAATATAATGGCATTGGTATGAATATTCAATATCACCTTTATGTCACAACTAAATATATTGCCTTCAAACAATATTTTAAAAATATGGTTGATATATATCTCTTTTTGTGCATTTCAGAAACAATTAATGTAAACTGTCATAAATCATGAATAAAAATCCAATAGGAAGAAGGCAAAATCCTATCACCACTGTCATTCATGAAAATAAATCGTTTTGCCTCAAAACAATTGAAAATAAGATGACCCGGCAGTAAGTAACATTATATTCAAGCAGGCATAATATATTGTCATACCGGCAATAGCAAGGCTTACGATAATCAAATAACAGAAGATGCCATATTGTGCAGCACTAATGGGTATCTTTCTTTTAATTAGAAAATTTATGTCCGGAGTAATTTCAAATCTCTCTTTGTGAATAGAAGAAAAATGCATTAACTAGAATGGATGTGCTCAAAAATAGATCTTAGAATCTCAGGGGGATATGACTTAAATCTCATTTATTTCATATTCTATGTGCATGAATGCTGGTCTTAGATGTTCTATGTTTCAGTTTCAATCTGTGAAGCATTGTAATTACCAGTATTCTAAAGGATATAGATGTGTATAATCAATTTTTGTGAAGGATGGTTCTATGACATTTCTACTGTCTTACCGCATCACTATTCTCAATTTATAATTCTGATGACAAATCATTTATTTTTCACATTTTTGTTCAATGATCATGCAGAATGGATATTCAGTTTTTACTTGATTATAGGGGAAATGACAGTTGTATTGTCCACATAATGTAGAATCACCCTTTTCATGTTTTTTTTCTATCACTATGAAATCACCCCTTTTGCAGTGGAATTGGATTTTACTAAGCATGTACATAATCTTGATATCTTTNATGGGTATCTTTCTTTTAATTAGAAAATTTATGTCCGGAGTAATTTCAAATCTCTCTTTGTGAATAGAAGAAAAATGCATTAACTAGAATGGATGTGCTCAAAAATAGATCTTAGAATCTCAGGGGGATATGACTTAAATCTCATTTATTTCATATTCTATGTGCATGAATGCTGGTCTTAGATGTTCTATGTTTCAGTTTCAATCTGTCAAGCATTGTAATTACCTGTATTATAAAGGATATAGATGTATCTTATCAATTTTGGTGACGGATGGTTCTCTGACATCTCTACTATCTTGCCACATCACTCTTTTCAATTTATAATTCTGATGACGAATCATTTATTTTCGAACTTTTGTATTCAATGATCTTGCAGAATTGTTTTTTACTTTGTTACTTGATTATAGGGCAAATGATAGTTTTATTGTCCACATAACGTAGAATCCCTGTTTTCATGGGTTTTTTTCTATCACTATGAAATTACCTCTTTTGCAGTGGAATTAGATTTTACTATTAAGCATGTATAGTCTTGATCTTTTTTGTTTATTCTATGTCTTGAGTGTTGACGAATTCTCCCAAGAGTACTTAAAAATATGTTAGAAATTTCCCTCCCTAGTAAATTATGATAAATTATTGTATATGAATGTCAATTTTGTCAATATTCTGTCAATATTTTGTTGTGAATTTGCCCTGCTTTGTGAATTGGTTTGTGTCAATAATGATTAATGTTACATGTAATTGCATGTGAGAAGCTAAATGTATTTAAATTGATGCTATTTGCATAGTTTTGTAATGACCTCATGAATATCAGTGAATTAGACTGGAAAGCAAAATTGCACTGCAAATAATGTAAACTTATTTTGATAATTGAGCCACACTCCATGAAATCAGATGTCTGAATTTCAGAATGCTGTCTTATTTTAAAAACAAGAAAGAAAAAAGTTCAATTCAATCCAAATCGAGAAGATTTTTCGACTTGAATGCTAAATGGAATTGTCAAAAAGCTCATATTTTTGTTGTTATATTGTCAATATTCCTTCCAATCTTATCAGTTATATGATGTTGGCATAAGTTCTGTTTCATATATTTGCAGATATATCGTGCTCTTCTCTCATGTCTGAACCAACATACTTGACAAATCTAATACAAATAAAATGAGATAAATCATCACAGCTGATTACTTTTGTAACAATCCATAGTTCAAAAGCTTTCAAACACTATATATGTACAGAGTTATACATGTATATGCACAATACTCCTGTCTTTTTGATGCAGAATATTTACTGATTAACGGAAGCGTTAGAATAGAAGAAAATGTTTCCTATCTATTTCATTTTAAGCTTTCATACTTTGATCGGATCCTGTTTTATTTTTATGGTTAAGAAGAGAAATCCCTCAACAATACCTGAATTTATATAGAATCTACTAGAGAGTTGTCCATTAAATTTAAATAACCTGTTAATTTATTTTGTTTGTGTTTTCAGGCAATCTGTACCATGGGGCTGGAGTTTTGCAAATGTCTTGGTCTTCAGAAAGGTACGATTTTTTTTTTACTACGATTGGTCCAATTTTTCAATGGCAAATTAGAGCACGTTCATAGATGAGTTGCATAAAATATATCAAGAAATGGCTTAATTATTGCAAAATGAAAAATGACGACAGCATCACCCTCCCCAACACAACGTGCTGCACATACTAAATGAATGCGAACTCACACACCGCAGAAAATGCCACCGATCACTCCACCCATTCTGGGCCGGCGGGCCCCCGTGCGAATCGTTTTTCTCACGATATAGCAATCACGGATGATTGGCATGTTCAAAGTAAAATATGCCAGAATGTGTGAAAATCTTCTCCTAATTTCGTACACAGAAATATTGAGGCATGTAAAACAACTTGTGACTACATCAGCTCGTTTCACATGACTTTCTGCATCCCGACCATTACGAATTATACCTTTAAATGAACCTCTTTACTCCATTGTACTGGAAATTGAACTCTTTTATTATATTGCATATTCTTATAATTGGACAGGAAATAGAATGATTTTTATTGAAATTTTTTATTACGGGTAATTGTTTGTGGAAACGTGTGGAATTTGGGGGTTGTTTTTTTTTTCAATTATTTTTGCTGGATGGGGTGTGGAGGGGGGGGGGGGGTTGATTTTCCTTTTCACAAAATAAAATGCTCAATTTTTCGAGGAGAGCAGTAGTTTTAATTGCAGGTGCTTATTAATTACCATGGTTGTTTTTGCATTCTCAATTCTCTTTGACTTAATCATTTTCTTCTCTCTTCACCATGTTATTGAAATAGTATTTAGATTTAAGAGGATGTCAATTTAACAAAATTTCTGCCAGATCAAAGTTTAGATATTACTTCAAAAGGTGGAGCCATTGTTTATGTACATGTAGATGCAAACTGATAGGAAATTGCTGCTGAGATAAAGGAATAGGCACAATAGTAGTTCAATCAGATCACATTTTGTTTTGTTTTTGTAATAAATCAGTGTCACTTGAATTATCTCACACTTACTGCTATCACTGAGCCTTATCATGTGATCAACAATGGGATGTGGGTATGGTTAACCATTTCCAACAATCATTTGTCGATTTTGACCTTCACAAACTTTTTAGCCCAAAGAATTATGATGTCATTGGGACTCACAATATAGTAAACACCATTGTGGGACCACATATATTGCATCCGTTTTGTAAACAAACCNGTAAAATTGAAGCCGTACAATATGGCTTAATATTGTACGGCTTAAAACTCTCATATAGATAATAATTGCAGATATATCATGCTCTTCTCTCGTGTCTGAGCCAATTACTTGCATACTTGACGAATCTAATACGAATAGAATGAGATAAGTCATCAGAGCTGATTATTTTGTAACAATCCATAGTTGAAAAGCCTTTGAAGGGATGTGGTTATATACATGAACAATAGGCATGTCTTTTGGATGCGAAATTGGTACCGATTAACAGAAGTGTTAGAACTTCAAAAATGTTTTCTATCCATTTCATTAGAAGCTTTAACATTTTGATCAGAAACAGCTGTTTTTATGGTTATGAAGAAAAATCCCTCAACAATACCTAAATATAGAATCTTGAGAGTTGTCCATTATTAAAATTTAAATAACCTGTCAATTTATTTTGTTTGTATTTTCAGGCAATCTGTACCATGGGGCTGGAGTTTCGCAAATGTCTTGGTCTTCAGGAAGGTACGCATTTTTTAGTGCAATTCATTAATTTTTACTTGAATCTCTTACTCTATTGTATTGGGAATTGGAATATTATTTATATTGTGTATGCTTGTACCATAATTTGACAGTAAATGAAATTATTTCCTTAAAAGTTGTATAGCTAAGGTAATTGTTAGTTGAAATTTTTTTTAATTATGACATTGTTATATTTATTTTCTTTGGTGAGGGGAGGGGGAGGGGAGTTGATGACTTTCCTTATAAAAAAATATTGCTTCTCTGAGTTGGACATCATCTCTAAGGGCAGGTATCACCATGATTGCATGAGCATTCTCAATTCTCTCTGATTTTTTCATTTTCTTTTCACTTTATTACATTATTGCAATAGTATCAGTAGATTTACAATGATTTAAATTTAACGAAATATTTGCTAGATTAAGACATTACTTTAAAAAAATTGAGCCATTGTTTATGTAGATGCAAACTGATAGGAAATTGCTGCTGAGATAAAGGAATAGTCACAATAGTAGTTCAATCAGATCACATTTTGTTTTGTTTTTGTAATAAATCAGTGTCACTTGAATTATCTCACACTTACTGCTATCATTGAGTCTTATCATGTGATCAACAATGGGATGTGGATATGGTTAACCAATTCCACCAATTATTTATTGATTTTGACCTTCACAAACTTTTTAGCCCAAAGAATTATGATGTCATACCGGGACTTACAATATAGTTGGCACCATTGTAGGTCTACATATATTGCATCCGTTTTGTAAACAAACCAAAGTGATTTACAGTCTTGTTATTATATCATTTTATCCATTTGCCAAGGTTCGTTGACCTTTGGGCATAAAATGAGTCATTTCCATCCGATATTGAAGAGATCACTTCATAGATTAGGTTTTGGAAAGAAAGGTGTATTTTACAGAAGTTGTGAATTAGTTCATTCACATCAGGTAGTGAAACCCAAGGTCGTGTTTATTTTTTTATTCTGTATATTGAAAGACTATAGTTTATTCTATGTTGAATCTATTAAAAATGATAAACCTTCCTACATCTTACAATAAAATCATAGTGTCTTCAAATTTGATACTTTCTTAATCCAGATACGCAAATGGAATATTTGAGCAAAATGCACAAGATTTTCAGTATTTAAGTTTTGCTTATAAAAATTGATGTAGATGAGAAAAAAGGTATTATGCTGGAATTATGAGTCTATGGTACGCTAAATTTAATTTTCATTGAAATCTTGAAAGCGAATTTATAAATTTTTGCAGTCTGTTTTTTAATTAATCTTAATGTAATACCAGCTTATTTTAAGTTTTTTGTGTGTAAAGAACAAAATCACTACATTGAGACAGTATAATTACACTGATTTCTTTTTTCAAAGCCAAACTAAACCCTCTATTTCTTATAAACCTCTTCCAGGTTCGGATGGCATTGGGCCTTGACAAGTGTGAATACAACTTCTCAGCCGGAGCTCCCCTGTCGATGGAAACCCTGGAATACTTCCTCAGCATCAATATCCCAGTCTATGACATCTATGGCATGAGTGAAAGCACTGGTATGTGATGGAATCACTTAACATGTTGAATACTGTATTACGCAATTTCCATAGACTTTGTGCCGGGATTTCCTGGTTTCAGTAGTCAATTGGTTAATGTAACATTATGAATGAAAAATTATGGTATATATAGGCCCAATATCTATGAGGAATGTATGCTATGTTTAAATACAATTTTCAATTACAGTAATCATTTGTGGATAGGCCAGATTTTAAAACTGACTACAGTATTTACTGTATGGTTACAGATGACTTCATAGATATTTACTTGGTCATGTGTAAAGATTAAAAATGTAATGATAGACATCTGCAATGAAACCCTTTGGGATTTTCTTTATCACATTCACTACAATAGCTGCTTGAATATTGTCTATTCCAATTACATATTACACCAAAGGGCTTTAAGCATCTCAAGCTCTTATTATTATACTGAGAAGTAGCTCTGTATTCATCAATTTGCTTTTCTTATGTTTATGCACATTCATGCATTATATATTTTCATACTTTTGTAGTTACATTGATGTGGATGGAATGAAATACAAATATAGATAACGGGGGATATGCATTGCACTAGATTGACAATGTTGTTGATTGAAAAAAAAACCACTTTAAAAACAATAGAATCGATATGAGATATGCATTTCCAAAGATCGGGAAAGTAAACATGTGATAAACCTGAAGACATACTTCTTCATATACGTTTCATGTATCTCCTCTCAGGTCCACACAGTTTCTGCTTACCTGGTAAATTCCGGATCGGCAGCTCAGGGATGACATTCCCCGGATCAAAGACAAAGATCTCTGATCCCGACAGTGATGGCAACGGAGAGGTGAGATAGGGAAGAGTCTTAAATAGGATAGAAAAATACAAACTTAAATCTAGTTCTCAAACAATATGATAATAATTAGATAATTTATATAGCGCAGTTGCTATATGGATTTACTCTACTGTGCTGTGATGTTAGGTTCAAGATATTTTTGAAAAGCTTCAAGAAATAAATGAGTTTTCAGCATGCATTTAAAAACAACAGACGGTGATGATCTCATTTCTATTGGCAATTGTTCCAGAGTTTTAGAGCAGCACAGCTGAAGGCGCAGTCACCAAATGTCACTTTTGTTTTCAGGTGTGGTTAATTTTAGAAACAGTTTGTCCTGTCTACTTCGCAAATTGTGGGAATATTTGTTTAACTTGAAAGATGCTGATGAACCGATGCAGGGGGAGAAGGGATGTTGATGGCTCCTAGATTCATCAAATGTACAATCATTGAATGTAGATGTCAGTCTATTAAATAATGATATAGATTATTTCTAAAGTGCTGTTAATAAAAGAGTACTGTAGCGCTTACAAATTCTAAGTTAGAACGAAGATGAAAACAATAACAATGATATGACTGTTATCATTATTCAAATCATTATTTGAATATACTAATGAATATCTCCCGATGTTTTCTTCGTGTAGGTATGCTACTATGGCCGTCACTTATTCATGGGTTACCTGAACATGCAAGAGAAGACAGAGGAGGCAGTGGATGAGGACGGCTGGTTACACTCTGGTGACTTGGGTTACGTTGATGAAGATGGGTTCCTCTTCATCACTGGTAGAATCAAAGGTACATGTAAGAAGTGATTCTAAGTTAGAGTATAAGAAAGTGAAAGATTTTGCATTTAATTCAAAGTCAAATTACTCAGATCTTGTAAAAAAAAATTCAAGTAAAAAAGAAACTTTTCTGAACTTGATTACTTGTACATTCATGGCAGATTTCTTGTTGAAATGTATTGAATTATAGAAATTTTCTATAGCACGATAAACCTCGCACGACATATTGGTATGCAAGGTCTGATATTATTTGTATTTTAGATGAGTAATTATCCAGGGGTCTATTCTTGCAACAAAAGAATTATAATCAGTTGCAATTATCACTCATTATCATTATATACAGGCTCTTTGACTTGTTTTGAAATGGGACTTTGAAACAATTTCAATATTTTTGTATCTTTTTCATTTTGCCTCTTCACATTACCATTTTGCAAAGATACACCTAAGAATCACCAACAAATAAGCTACTTTACCTTTGCTTCATGATAAGCTTGTCAAGATTATCATTGTTAAGTACTTTAAGGTGACTTAATCTTTGTCCCTAATCAATTAATCGTTTGATCTGCACAGTAAACAAGTTTAGAATTAGCATCCATTTTTTTGTCAAACTGGAAAATTCCTGAGGTAAAACTGGAATATTCTTGTTGTAGAATATCCCAGGGTTATAAGATTGAGGTCATGAATTTGGAAGAGTGTTAGTGTCGGTGTATAATGTCAACAAAGAACAGAGTCAAGCCATCTTGCTCAAAGTCAATTGCAATGTCATTGTTGTTTGTCAAGCCATCCAGTTTGGGTCAGACTTCTGGCCCAAAATTCTACGGTCATTCAATTTAGGTCATGGAATTAGAGCAGCAAGTGTTCATATTGCTCAACCAATTCCAGGGTAATTTTACAGCCCTAATTCACCTCCAGTGTCAGATGTTACAGGATCAATGCAAATTTAATATTTGAGCATTCCTTTGCATACTCTCCATATTAAAAGCTGATCCTGTGAATCCGCCTCACAAGACTTGTTTTAAAAGTAGTTTAAAAAGAAAGAATGTTTCATGTGTAGCTCATAGTCTTTCTCATTGAAACTCATTAATTTGTTTTCTATAACCACATAATGAAATGATAATGGTAGAATAATATCCTGAGCATATATCATAAGAGCTGTCAAATGAAGCCCTTGGTTTGAATGTCATTGATTACCCCCATCAACTATGTGTATTTGTTCATTAGCTTAGACTGATATCATGCTTTAAGAACAAACAGAACTTGCATTCTTGCTAGGGATAAGTGTCTCAGTCTCACCTTGATCTCATCAACCACATGTTACTGATGTGTATTAACTTGTTAACTTATAACTTCTTATTTATTAAAGTCTTCATAAATTCTTCTTTAAAAGGGTTTCTTTCCTCTTGTATCATGACTGAGGCTGTACAACAGAAATAATTTCATGTTGATGATACTCTACATGTATGTAGGGATACAAACAATCTCTGGACGTAATCAAGCTTCCTGAACCAGAAGTCATTTCCCCAACACCAACAAATATAAACAGTATCATGAGGTATCATTCGATATCACTCATAATCGGTGGCAAGAATTGTATATCAAATTCTGATATCCTGAATGAGAGAGGAAAAATTAATATATCTGTTTTCCTATCTTTACAGAGTTGATCATCACAGCTGGTGGAGAGAACATACCTCCCATCCCAATTGAAGATGCCATCAAGAAGGAATGTCCGCTGATCAGTAACTGTATGCTCATTGGTGACAAGAGAAAATTCCTTTCCATGCTTGTAACACTCAAGGTGAGATTTGTTTTGTTTTTCTTTTTATTCCTCCCCACCCACCCCCTTTTTGAGGATTCCCAACCCCACTTTTTGTTTTTTTTGTTCATTATTTTTTCATTGAGGGATGTTCACAATTTTTTTGCTTGGAAAAGATTTGGCTTGTTCATGTAGACCCCCTCCCCCCATAAAAGCCTTGTAATAGGACTACACCCCTACATTCTCATACATCTATCTTGTGTCAATCATGATTATATCCTAATAGTTTTTGTAATATAAGAATGTAAAAAAAAAGAAGTAATGGATTGAAGCTATTTTGA
>BQKZ01006437.1:12484-34055 GCA_036244855.1 Temnopleurus reevesii | reverse complement strand
TTTTAACAAAGATTTCACCAAGGTTTTTAAGAATGACTGATGTAAGTTCGTATGTTAAACATTCGTAAAATTATCAACCATCTTCTTGAAATATATAACACCGACCAGGATGCATATTTGCTATACATTAAGTATTTATTATGTGTATTTCCCCCGTATAGTTTTAGGTTTTAAAATCCGTAGAGATCTCAGCAAAGCATGTGTTCGGTCTTGTATTAGCAAGTTTTTCTTGTTATTTGTGTGTATTATAGGCTTAGTATCCTGAGCTAAGTGTTACTTTCCAAGTTTAGCATCTAGTGACAGAGTTTTTTATGAGAATATTGGGCAAGATGGACAACGACACGAGGGCAGGGGTGACTCTGGGACCGAACACCGCTATAATAACATCACGTGACTCTTTGTGGTCACTTGACCTTGTATCGATGACACTTTTATTAAGGTTAACAAGAACTATATTATCAAATACATGAAATATATTCTAAAACTACTCTATGGATATTTCAATTTCTTAAACCCTTTTGTGAGAGAATGAGGTGAAAGACTACCTTCATATTTCACGAATATTAAAGGTAGAAAACTACATTTGCACACATTACGGTTATGCTTACAACTTGTTGTGTACCTCGGATATGCCAAAATAATAACCTCTATGAATTTTGGTCGAATGTAGTCCAGAATATTTATTTCAAATAAAAATCTATTCTATCATAATTCATCTTGACACCAACGGTATCGCGATACTCCTAGCGTATTACCACACACACATAACACATTGTAAGAGATCATACAGTGTGCACTTCAATACACTGCCACATCATGCGGAATACACACTGATAGAGACTCTTGCCGTATTGGTCAACGAGGGGTCAACGGCTGTTTTGAATTTTGAACGCACGGTCCATTAATTCGAGGCCCGAATAAAAGATTTATTATTGTAATAGCTATAAATGCGCTTATCATGACCAATCTTTTTGCTTAATTGATTGGTGAGAAGTTCTAACATTTAGTTCTCTTCAACATAACACAACAATCTCGGAAAGTCAAATTTTTGATTGAAAAAGAAGTATTCTACCTTTAACAAAATCAAATGATCTACTAAGACTTTAGGTAAGTTACCGTTTATGGCACGTATTTTCGATGACTTACGCAGCAGGTCATGTAGCAAGAACGAGACATCCCTATCTTTTAAAGAAAACTTGAAAAATTAAATAAATAAGAGACAAGTATATAAATACTCATATTTTTTTCACATGGCTATAAACTAGAGTGGTTAACGTTTTGTAAACACAGAACATCTATGAGAGTTCTGAAATTAGAAATTGTGATGTAACTTCTCGCCATCGACAATAGGCGATATCCAACAATATTTCACGATATGGCCAATACCGATCTGTTAAAGTTAGGGCAGTAACTTATGGTTTGAGAAGAATATTTGCACGTGCTACGTCTACTGAGGGATGGCAAATTGCCATTCTCCCTTTAACTTCATCGAATCTTCTTCTGGTGCTGTTTGAAAGAAACACCTCATATTGTAATAAACGTTATTATCAGGATTTTTTTTAAATAAATATTAAAGTGAACTTGATTTCTTGATCTAAACCCTGTCAAAAGTGAATCAACAGGCAAAGGGTACCCCGACTCATGTGAATCGTTTGCGTTTAAAACTGTGCAGCGCCATCTACGATTTTTAGTTTTCTTTTATTGTCGGTGGCGGGAATTCCAATGATCCGGCGTTACAGACATGTGAATTAAATAAAGGCGGGCGGTGGCTGACAAATTGAACAAACATGTGTAAGTGTACACGTGCAGCGCAAATGCAAGTTGTTCAACTTCTCGCCTTTTTGTTCTATAGTTGGTGCCCTAGCGAGTTGAGCATCAGTTCATCTTCGAGGAAAACGTATAAACCTTCCGTATTTGTCCAATAGACCACTTTTGTAATGTACTCAAATTTTATGCACCTCCCTTTGTCGAACGTACAATGATACGCTATTTGTTTACCTGGTATTTAATAATCGTATTTCAGTCGAAGATACATGTATATGTGAATATCATGCATGGTTGCTGCTAGGTTGGTCAAGCTACAATGTTATTCCAACCTAGCAACGTTCATGAATGCATTTTGCATTCTGACCATTATATTCTTATTATTTGTTGACAGTTGAATATACATTGTTCGTCTTGATAAACATGCATAGATTTGAATACATTACGAAAGAGGTCTATTTGCTATCTTTCGTCCTCTATACTTTACATAGGTGTAACGGGGCTTTTTAATCGGTAAATTCATCACTTCAGTGGACGAATTTTCATTTCGGTCTTCTTGATGGAGTCGTAGGCTTGGTACCAATATTACCATGACACGTACTGCGTTGACTGAGCTGCCGAGTCTATATACAGTCCGTTGAGGTTAGACCAGGCGCACGAACGATACCACCATGCACCATGGCGTTCTTGAGCGCAAGTTGTCGGGTCCCTGTCCGGTGTACTGAATGGCTGTCCGCTGTGGTACGTCAGACTGTCACCTCCATAGGCACAACAAACGATAAAAGGAAAAAGGGATAGGTTACAGTCCAAGTTGATTCATTTCAAGGGGAACTTTACCAAGACATTGATTTGCTCTCAGTAAATGAAGAAAATTAAGATTAACTGTCGCATCCAGCAACACAACACAACGATAAGAGGCAAAAACAAAAAGGAAAGTAAATAAGATAGATTACATTCAAAGTTGATTCATTTTAAAAGGAACTTCACCTAGACACTGATGCGCTTGCAGTAAATGAAGAAAATATGATTAACAAATTGACTATAAAAATATGAGCAAAATCAGAAAGTGATGTAAATTCTTGAATTGGCTTTTTTTGCAAGATCTGTGATCTCATGAATACTGAAATGGATTAACATCTAGCCGTAGATTTATGTCTCTGGCAAAGTTGTATGAGATTTTTTATTTGAATGTCAAGAAGACAGGGGAAATCTATGTTCGCAACTCTTACGTCTTTTTGTTTAATTCCCTTAAAGACATTGTCATATAATAAGACTTTTTATTTAGAATTTTTATTCTAAAATTATCAAATCAAACTGTCTGACTTATGTTATTACATTCTGATTCATAAAGAAACAACGAATGCAAAAAGAAGGAAATTATACAAGGGATATAAAGATGTGTATGAAAATTGAAGAAAGCGTACCACTGTACACTTTAAGCCTTTCTAAATATAATAGTTTGCATTCTAAACTCTGTTTAATTATTCCGTATATAAATTCCATATTTTTGCATATATTCCATTGTTGTATTTTATTTAGGGGATAAATGGTTCGGCATTACCCTTGTATCAAATGTTCAGTAAATGTAACGTGCAATCAAAGGGCTTTACAATGTACGTTTTGCAATCAGTGGGCTCATACAAAATGTGAATTTATAAGCAATGCTTTATATGATGAAATGACACATCACTTCATAGATTTAGGTTTCGGTAGAGCTAAATTACCCCGAGATCTCAGCCCGTATTGGTAATTGTTGCTGTATATTATATGTCTTTTTAATGATTGGGAATGAAGTACCATACCATACCATACCACTGTGGCTTTATTAATGCACAGTGCGTTTGAACGTCATTTTTAACCAACCTCTTTTTAAGCTTTATACGTTTATTTTTAAGCCTCATATACACCATCAACCATTCAGGTAGCATTTAGAATTTGGCGATGGAGATTTTTTTAAACAAAGACAATGTTTATGTCCTTAACA
The DNA here is from genome assembly GCA_036244855.1 of Temnopleurus reevesii. Lineage (NCBI taxonomy): Eukaryota > Metazoa > Echinodermata > Echinoidea > Temnopleuroida > Temnopleuridae > Temnopleurus > Temnopleurus reevesii. The sequence continues at coordinate 30,307 of BQKZ01006437.1, read as the reverse complement.
TGCCACATTCATGTGTAATTATCTACGCAGCGGTGCCAAATTGATGTGTACTCACTTTTGAAGCATGTCAGATAATACATGTTTACTCCCCTACGTTTGAGTACCAAGTGCTTGTGTGCACGCAATCGTACCTTACGTTTATCGGAAAATGAAAACATATGCGAAAGTGATACCTGCATTTCCCGAATAGGCATCTGCCGTCAGTCTGTAACCAGTAGTCTCATCTTCAACCGTGAAAATACCATATTTTGCATAGCCGATATTCTGCGAGAAATCTTCCAGATCGACGCGTAGTTCGTATGCCTTCTGCGAGGCCAGACGATGTATATTGTCGTTCCCAATCCAATGTTCGCCAGAAGGGCCTCCAAATCCATGTTTGTAGTAAAACCAGGAGATGTAGAAGTCCAGCGAACCGTCCTGTCTGCGCTGTAAAACCTATATGATAATAATAATAATGATAATAATAATGATAGTAATAATAATAATAATAATAATGATAATAATAATAGATACAATTTATATGGCGCATGTATCCACTCTACTGAACGTTCAAGGCGCTTTGCATTATTATTACCCTGGCTTTAGCTCGGCGTACGCCAGCGCACATGGTATTTCAAGGAATACATAATACAGGTACCCATTCACCTCACCTGGGTTGAGTGCAGCACAATGTGGGTAAATTTCTTGATGAAGTATATTAACGCCATGGGTGGTCGAAAGGCGAGAGTCTTAACCTCTAGACCACGGCGCCACGGCGAATTGATTGAATTGATTGAATTTATTTCCCTATTACAACATTTTCATTTTAGAAATCTGGCAGATTATCCACATTCAGCTCGTCCTTTACTTAAGGAGAGGTGATATTCCGTAGGGTCCATGTTATTTAAAAAACAATTCCAATAAATACATACACATGTATACACAAATAATAAAACAATACATAAAATACATAAATACAGAAATACACAAATACATAAAATACATATATACATGAAATACTTTTATACATAAAATATATAAATACATACTTTGTGGATAATTGCCTGGAATCTGTAAAGTATATGCAGCATACGTTTAGTTTGAAGAAAAAAAATCTTCGGAAATATGCTATAGTTTTGAAACTTTTATGAGCTGTTAAATGACCGAAAAACGACAAAGCCTCTGATGTAATTCCGTTACCGACATACTTCATATCCTGGAAGAGTCTGTTAATGCTTTTTTCCTTCCCCTATAGTAGCACTTACTTTATACTACAATTCAAGAGTTTGACTTATCTCTGAGAGTCTGTCACTGAGTAAAAACAGACAAAAATATTGCTCAAGAAGGCAGGCAAGTCCGTTACCGCCCATGTGGAATTGACCTAAACAAAGACATCAGAAAAATGACAAATTCTTCTTTCAACCACTTTTAGACTTGAAGACAAAATAAAACACTTCCCTGCTTTTCTGCAAAGTAACGAATGTAGAATGAACGTTGCACGTGTTTGTTTAATAAAAGATAGGTTAATTTCTTTTGTCTGTCCAAGAAGTTACGGAAGCAGGCTTGAATGTCGAATTATTTTTTCTTGTGTAATTTCATCACCCAATATGAACACACACAAAACACATACACAAACATCAACTGCAACTTGGTATTAATTGCAGCTTTCTAGCAACACCCCATCGGGCCAGTTATGACACTGCTTTGTGTTACATCCTTACCGTCCATCCGCCGCCGTCAGTTTCCATGTCACAGTAAACTTGGATAGGGCCACCTTCACCATCCGGGTTTATAGTGAACACACCGCTGGTGGTCACACCACTGCCCTGAATCTCAAAACAATCTCGCTCTGAAACGTAGCGTAAGACATTACTTTAGAAAATTGATTATCATATCAGCATGATCAGGAAAGCGATCAACAACATCAACAAATTGGCATTGCATCATCTTAATTCTACAAATGCATTTAAGGGGACGTTGTTCAAAAGATGCAATCGATCGCAAATCAACTCCAAACACTTGCAATTTGTAACGCGAATTTTCATTTGCGCATGATATGTTCTTCTAACAAGACGCACACGAAACAATGATTTTGATTGATGCGTTCCGATCAACTGCAGCTTGTGATCAAGTGCAGCTTTTGAACAACTCACCCTTAGTGTTATATATCTGTTTCATACGAGGAATTCTACTCATCTGGGGAACATTAGTAGGATCCACACCTAGATCCCAAACCTTAGTATTTCCAGAAACTACGATTGTCCTGCGGAATACGTTTAGCGCGAAGACGAGTGAGTATAAGTTGTAATTTCACCTTCTCTTCTTAAACACGAGGTAGAGGCGATTTCTTTAAGAGCCACCTAATTGCTTTGTCGTCCGAGACAAGGCGCAAAGGCGATTTTTAGCAAAGTCTCCTTTTTGCATTTTCGACCAAAACAAGGCACCCAGGCAAAAATCCAATCACATAGAAGTCCGGGAGCAACACGATTGAACACAACTCTTTGTCAAGTTCACAGGTTACTGCCTCCAAACAAAGGGTCGTGTTTAATCCTGTTTCTTCTAGGATTCTTTGTGACTAGGGCATAAGTTTAAAACCTGTAAGCCATCGCATGACTTTCTTAAATTATCCAAGTGAAGACAAGGCTTATGTCAGCAATGCCGTGGAAGTTAATGCATCGTCATGAATAGAATTTCCCAGCTATGGCTACGCCCCGTACTTACCATTCACCACATTCTCACAACTGTCACCATCGTATCCAATAGGGCAGATGCAGATATATCCTGTTCCGTCTTGCACACAAGTCGCTTCATTGAGACAGGGGTTGGGGAGGCATGCTGAAATTTCGAAGGCAAAGAAATCAACAATAACAACATTTTATATCACGTTATTTCTGTTTCATACGAGGAACTATACTCATATTCATCTGGGGAACATTAGTAGGATCCACACCTAGATTCCAAACCTTAATGTTTCCAGAAACTACGATTGTCCTGCGGAATACGTGCAGCGCGTAGACGAGTGAGTATAAGTTGTAATCTCGCCTTCTCTTCTTAAACAAGACGTAAATACGATTTTCTTAAGAGCCACCTAATTGCTTTCTCGTCCTAGAGAAGTCGCAAAGGCGTTTTTAGCAAGGTCGCCTTCTCGCATTTTCGACCAGAACAAGGCACCCAGGTGAAGACCCAAACACATAAAAGTCCGGGAGCAACACGATTGAACACAACTCTTTGTCAAGTTCACAGGTCACTGCCTCCAAACAAAGAGTCGTGTTTAATCCTGTTGCTTCGGGATTCTTTGTGACTAGGGCATACGTTTAAACATATTAGCCATAATTCTTGAATTATCCAAGTGTAGAAACAGCTTATGTCAGCAATGTCGTGGAAGGTAATGCAGCGTCATGAATAGAATTTCCCAGCTAAGACTACGCTCCGTACACACTAAGAAATTAGGGTACAGTTAGGGTCCAAAATCACGCAAAGTCACTAATTTGAACCCCAGCATCCCGCCGGCATCCTCATTATACCCTATGATGTTCAACATTAATCCCATGTGATGAAAGCTGGTACGAAGGGTACAACGTCGTACCCTCCCGATTTGAAACTAAAGCAGAATGCAGACCCCACTTTCTATACGCGTTCGGAAATGAATGCTGATTTTGTTCTTATTTTACCTTAAGGAACTCTATTTCATGCGTAATAGATTTGATTTATTACTATGTTTTTTATTCCGTTGATCCTTACAAGATTCGGAAGAAAAAAACATTAATACATCGATGTTTTGAATAAAGTTTATAAATAGCAGACTAGAAAAGGAACACGTCTTAACCATTGGCGAGCGAGCAAGGCGACAGTGGCTGACCAATCAGATGGCACTATTTCACGAACAAAGAGGGTCTGTATCGAGGGTCGATATTGAGGGTCGATATTGACTGAGGCGCCGTGGCGTGCGCCTGAAATCCATCTGTTCGGGACAGTCATATAGACTTGGATTAGTTCCTGCCTGTGGGTTCGAAACCAGGTCGCATACCGTCTTTCGGGTGGAGACGTTAAGATGGCGACCCTCTTTCTCTCTTCTTCTTCTGGCGTAAATATTCAGAATTGAATGATACACGCCTCTAAACTACATCATTTCCTTTCCTTTTTTGCCAAACGCCAAAGATCTCATTTTGTACCCTAATGGTATAATTTTACATCCCTGGGGTTCTAATGTGTTCCAATATGGTACAAACTTGTACCCTTGGTTGGGGTACAAAATTGCACCTTACATTTAGGGTTCAAACTTGTACCCCAGAGGGTTCACCCGGTGTTACATGGGATTGTACCCCTAGGGGTGCAAAGTTGTACCCTAATTTCTAAGTGTGTACTTACCATTCACCACATTCTCACAACTGTCACCATCGTATCCAATAGGGCAGATGCAGATATATCCTGTTCCGTCTTGCACACAAGACGCTCCATTGAGGCAGGGGTTGGGGAGGCATGCTGAAATTGCAAAGGCAAAGACATCAACAATAACAAATTTGGATTTCATCTGTTTCATACGAGGAATTCTACTGGAAAATTTTAGTAGGATCCTTACCTAGATCCCAAACTTAGTATTTCCAGAAACTACTATTGTCCTGCGGAATACGTGCAGCGCAAACACGAGTGACTATAAGTTGTAATCTCACCTTCTCTTCTTAAACAAGACGTAAAGACGATTTTCTTAAGAGCCACCTAATTGCTTTCTCGTCCGAGACAAAGTTCAAATGCGATTTTTAGCAAGGTCGCCTTCTCGCACTTTCGATCAAAACAAGGCACCCAGGTAAAGACCCAATCACATAGAAGTCCGGGAGCAACACGATTGAACACAACTCTTCGTCAAGTTTACAGGCTACTGCCTCCAAACAAAGAGTCGTGTTTAATTATGTTGCTTCATGGATTCTTTGTGACTGGGGAAACAATTTAAAACACATGAGCCATCGTATGACTTTCTTAAATTCTCCAAGCGTAGACATGGCGTTGCTCAGTAATGTTGTGGGAAAGAAAATCACCCGCAGGATCTCACATACCCTCTCTTTCCGATGGGCTTCTCGTTCAGTTGAGGACTTTCAGTCATTTCTGCACATTCCCTTCCCAGGCCTGGACACACATATACTACAGAACACTCAACCACAGGGTCTCACATACCCCTCCCATCGCCTCAATCGAAGGGATATGCGCGATAAGAGAAGTATCTGATACTAAGTACTGTGTAGTTCGTGTGCGTATTCAGTGCAGACATGGGTACTATTAGAACACAGAATTTTCAACTGGGTGGTGTTTCACCAAGTCGTTCTTAAAGTTACGCACGACTTGACGTTCTACTGGTATCATTTATTGCCCTGGATGCGCGTAGTAATGTGAACTATTGTGCACAAAAAGGGGTACCAGTCGAACGTAAAGTCGTGCGTTAAGTCTTTCTTATATTGGTGAAACCCCGCCCTGGACAAATGAGCTTCTTACCATTGACTATGTTTTCGCACCTGTCACCATAGTATTCACTCGGGCAGGTGCAGTTATAGCCCGTCTCGGTTTCCTCGCAGGATCCTCCATGAAGACAGGGTTCCGAGACACACGCTGAAATAATGGGGGAAATGATTGAACAGATGAAATCATCAGTTCTGTTGTGACCACGTTCCCTCTTGTGCAAAACTTATTCAATGGTCATAGAAGAGTCTATCTTACAGTAACATTTCCACCACAGGAGCAGAGAAATCAGCTGGACAGAACAATAAAAGTTTGAGAAAAACCGGACAGCTAATAAGAAAGTCATGAATGTTTAGATATTTATAGAAATTTAAAAAAAATAGAAAATATAAAATGTTACTTTTTCTCCAAAAATATGATTTTCTCACAACTTTCTCTATACAATTATCCTGATAATGTATATGGATGCACTATTTGCATGTTTCAAATATTCCGAACTTAGTATCCTTCTGTAGAAAGCGTGTGATATCAAAAGATAACTTGCAAAACATATCGTCTTGTGGGACTTGGCATCTGTAAGGGCCGCAAACCTTGCACATTTTGTTTCCAATTCTGCATTCTAAGATTAATCAGAAATTTACCAAACCGTTAAATCATTCTTTTCATTCATTGAAATTTCGAATTTGATCATCGGTACCGATAGTTTTGTATAACAAAACAATGATATCAAGTGGGACCGAAATATTTAAAGTGTAATGGAATGATAGAATCGGTTTGATAAAAGAATGAAAGAAAGAAAACAAATATATTTACTCCTCGATTGGGTTTAATGTCCCGGTTCGCTTTCCATTCTAAGCGGGTTCACTAATAGATGCACATTTTTATGCTCACTCTTTACACAAAGGTTGTTCTTGATAACCGGAAATCTTGCCTGAGGATTATCCGACAAAGCAACAATTAATGTATGCAAACTGAATTCCAACTACCGTATGGTAGTTCGATAATTAAGAACGTGTTAAAAAATGGCACGTATCTAGATTCTTTGGTGAGAATCATGAATAAATTTGAATCTGTTAGTGAACCGGTCTAGTCTATGGCTTTGTCATCCCCGTTACAATAATACATACTTTGATGAAATTCTGTGAAATCCAAGATATGTGTCACTTATACTGTTTTGTGCATATCAATTTTAAATGAATTTCAGTCAATAGTTATCAAGAGATTCAATTCTTTTGCCGTAAGGACCTCGTCACATAGAGGCCAGGAAGCAACACCACTCAGCACGACTCTTTGTTAAATCATACTTAACTGTCTTAGAACAAAGAGTCGTGTTGAATCACGCTGCCTCCGAGGCCCTGTGAAACAGGGGCTTAATGGACATGACCCATTCGTGCAATTGCCTCCTAAATAGCCCTTGTCACATAGGACCCCGGAAGCAACACGATTAACCCCGACTCTTTGTTAATTCACAGTTAAGTGCCTCAGAACAACGAGTCGGGGTGAATCGTGTTGCTTTCGGGCCCTAGGTTACCAGGGCTCTACCGGGTTTAGCACAATAATAAGTTTTCATGCTCTTGAAGTTTGCGATGTGCGGTGGCAGTTGGTCCATCAGCTTCTCCAGATTGGAAGTGACGAGCTTTAGCACGTACTGCATGGTCTCACCATCCTTATGGGTCACGATCGGGCACGACTTGAGGCTTACGTATGGACAAATGTCTTCTGCTGCTCGAGCAGCTGGAAATAATAAGGAGATGGGGAAAATGACTGCAAATTAATTTGTAATGACTTCAATGATTTTATTTCATATACACCATAGAAGAAAATTGTAAAAAAAAATCGTCCATATCGTTCACAATGGTTGACACTAAAGGCCGATCAACTCACACATTCGACCTTTTAGCCTTGATCTGCCCAGCGTTTTTGAAAACTATAAAACGCTCCCTGAACGTAGGTCGAGAGGTGGACTGACGTTCGGTGTACGCTCTTTGAGCGCAAGCCGAACGCCTATTTTGTGCGTTCCATGAGCGTGTTTATTTTCAGAAACGCTTGGCCGATTGATGCTAAAACTGCAAAGGTGCGAGTCAGCCTTTAAGAGTCGAAAACTTAACAGGTTTCAGTTACTACGACAGAAATACGGAAGCTTATACGTGCAGCGCGAAGGCATTTTTTTTTCAAAAGTCACCTTCTCGTTTGTACAAGGGGTCTCCTCGCCTTATCGACCAAAACAAGGTGCCCTGCCGAGTTGAATCGCTCGCTTTCGCGCTGAAAGTATGAGCTTTCTTTTTTTTTGTCGTAGTTTCTGAAGCCTTAAATTTCGGACTCTAAGTGTAGATATGGCTACTGTCTAATTATAAAATTGATTTGTTTATCTAGTAACATAATTTCAGAGATAATGCAAGAACATGAATAAGTCGTCTGCTTTCATGCAGAAGACAAAAGAAATCCTAACTTAGCAACAATTCATAGCACAACCTATTGAAATTCGTGTTAATTCTACAGAAGAAGACGATTCAATGAACTTATATCCGATTTCGTACAACACTATCCTTTTATAGTTAACGTAACTTTGCGAAATATTTATTTCTATGTTACTCATTAAAGGTATATACTCGTTATGGTCGGGATGCAGAAAGTGAGGTGAAAATGGCTGATTTATTCACAAGTTGCATTACATGCATGAATATAACTGTATACGAAATTAGTAAAAGATTGATGCACGTATTATGGGATATTTTCATCGAACATACCAATCAGCCATTATTCCTACGGTGTAATAAGTGCTTTTACACGGGGTAGTGTATTGTCTGCGGTGTGTGAGTTCGCGTTCATTTTGTACGTGAAGCATGTTGTGCTGGGGAGAGCAACTGCAGCATCAATTTTTATTTTGGGCTAATTAAGCCATTTCCTGATCGAATCTATTAAAACAAACTATGAACATACTTTAATTTGCTATTGAAAAACTGCATTATGGTAATACTTTTACTTCAGTTCATAGATCTGAAGCGCCATCTCTCCCAAAACTAGTCTATTGGTTTAATTATAGCTTACCTCTAAATAATAGCAATATAGCCAAGACTGAAAAGATTTTCTGAAGGAAGATCTGTTGGAATAGATACAAATAAATAATAATATACAGTATAAGGTCAAAATGTACTACGTTTTCTCTTTTCAAATATGTCGGCAAATCTTCCAACACGTTATAAGATATTTCCCTCAACCTAGCCTGCTCAGTGGCGGCGGGCGGTGCCCGTGTGGCGCCAATTGAGAATTGGAGCCACTAAGCAACCATGCGAGGTGTAGAAACGATCAAATTGTTAACTTCTTTGGCCGAACTCATGGAGAAGGTGTGAATGTTTGTAAATTGTCTTAATTAAATGACTTGTGTAACAATGGGCAATTTTGCATCTTCCACTAGCTCATTCATATAGCGGGTGGGGTCACTGCTCTCTCGCCTGTTGCGGTGGTGCGAGTCACTGCTAGGCATGCAGGGTGATTTTGTTTGTTGAAATCCCTGGACCTTAGCTTGGGGGTGTGGTGGGGGATCGTCTTCTAATTAGAAGTGGGTCATCCTAAACACCTTAAGCAAGCAAGGCGGATTTGAGAGGGTGCGACAGCTGTAGAGGGCCCTTATGCAGAAAGCACCGGTGGTGGTGAGCATGAATGGCCATGCTCGGTGCAGTTAGTTAGATGCATGATACGAAAAACGAACAGAATTTGACGGATAAAATACCCAGGTCCCTCTATAGGGAGGCCAATGCAGTTATTGTGCTATGACTAATCAACCATTAGTTTGCCTCGCTTTGTATGTATTTGGAATATGATAACGTATAATTGTTAGACTGTATTTGGAAATTTTAGTATTGTTTGTTGATATACATATTTTGATCGGTGATATACATATTTTGTTTGTTGATATCCATATTTTGATTGTTGATATCCATATTTTGATTGTTGATATTTATATCGGTGATACACATATTTTGTTTATCAATATCCATAATTTTTATTGTTGATATACATATTTTAATTGGTGATAATCTGGACTCTCACGTCGATTAAAATGAGAGCCACATCAAAGTCAAATAAAATGTTTTACATAATTTGTCTTTTGTAAGAGTTTCTGTAATCATGACTTATGTAACTCCAAATGCGTTGTATTTCTTTGTCCCTTTTTCCTCTTAATCTCTCATGCATTCATTCTAATCGATTTTGAGCCATGTTAGGAAAAGCGCAATTTAAGAATCAATGTTATGATTATATTATTATTATTAGTATTATTATTATTATTATCATTATTATTAATGATATAGCCATGTAAGCTATACGGATTAAGGCTGCACTTGAATACATGAATAATTAACGAAATTATTATAACGCACTCTTAACTAAAATGTCCGTCCGTAGGTGCCAATTCAAGCATTACCATCATCAGTTTCATTGTTTCATCGTGGTATGACTCGGCCGGGTATCGAACCCATGACCTACCTTTCATGGGGAAGATGCTCTCTCCCTATGAGCTAACCATGTCCGGATGTTTTGCTTTTATCATAATCATTCAGGTTGCACTTAAATGCAAACGATTCCTTTCTGGCGAACCTGAAGCGAGTTTTGAAACTGCAACAAGTAAATTTCCCGACACTGATGATGACTATTATACTTCGATTTCAACCCATGAGCGATATTTACCTCTTACGTTTTGTTTTTTGTTTACTGCAGTTCATGTACAACCATGTAAAAACAGGCTGCGTGTCGAGATATGTCATTTTGTCATGGCGTTTGCCATGGTTACCATATTTGTTTCGCGATTCTGCATAATCATTCTTTACACTTTTCAAGGTCTTCTTTCAGCTTGATTAGAAGAGAATTGATTACACTAATGAGCTATTCGTAATAAAGACTTCTGACATTGCTTGCTACTAATGATAGGCTAATGGCTTTTTTTCTATTTGACCTGTTTTCCTTTATTCCTGTGTCCCTGTTTTCTATTTGACATGAACAGCTACCAATTTGCCTTGATATTGAAATGCATTTATTATCATTTAATATTCAAGAACCTAATCGTCACTCTAAGCTGAATTTTTCAAGACGAATATAAATTACAGGCAAATTTTTAAATGCGCATGCAGCCACTGCAGAACGGATTTAAATGCATGTGACCAAAAGTAAGGAAGTTTCAAAGTCACAGAGATATGACGATCCCTACCGATGGTGGGGATCCGTGTGATCGGCAAATTCGATGGAATCTCCTCATTCACTTTGTATCAATTTTCACTTTTTTGTCGGAAAAGTCAACAAAATGCAAATTTTCGGTTGGGGTATACCATTTCTGTGTTGATTCTGCATGTATTTTGAGAATATCTATGTTACAACCCAACTTTTAATTTTACATTAATTTATTTTTAAACATGCTATGTACAAAGTGAATAAGAAGTTGTCCGATTTGACGTCACAAATTCCGACGATTTTTGCCGATAGCACCGATCCCCATGAGCGTCAATGATCTTCAAATCTCTGTGACTTTGAAAATTCATAGGTTTTGAATGGGATGTCCGATTTTTGCTCAAATTTTCACAGTTTGTTCATATGATTTTTCTTCATATGAAACCATGATAATTGCAGGAGTTGGTTCCCCTTTAACCATGCAAAAGGAGCAAAAAATGATCGCCACTTAGAAAGCACGTGGCTCAGTTTGATTACCGAAATTCGCGTGGAGGTTTATCAGCGAGTTTGTACAAGTCTGCTTCTCACCTTAAGGTGACAAGGCGAGTTTGTACAAGTCACAACCTTGCCTTTTCAACAAAACAAGGCGCCAAGGCTCCTCGCTTTCTCGCTGAACGCATAAGCTTCCGTAGGACTGTCGTAGTTTCTGAATTCTCAAAGTTTCTGCTCTAAGTGTAAACCCTGCTATTGTGAATGAGTGTGAATTAGATTCATGGCAGACAATTCTTTCACGGGGCAGATGCTCTCTCCCACTGAGCTAACCATATTTTTATTCAGGTTGCACTTAAATGCAAACGATTCCTTTCTGGCGAACCTGAAGCGAGTTTTGAAACTGCAACAAGTAAATTTCCCGACACTGATGATGACTATTATACTTCGATTTCAACCCATGAGCGATATTTACCGTTTTTTTTTGTTTTTGTTTTTTTTTTTGTTTACTGCAGTTCATGTACAACAATTTAAAAACAGGCTGCGTGTCGAGATATGTCATTTTGTCATGCATGGCGTTTGCCATGGTTACCATAATTTGTTTCGCGATTCTGCATGATAATTCTTTACACTTTTCGAGGTCTTCATTCAGCTTGATTAGAAGCGAATTGATTACACTAATGAGCTATTCGTAATAAAGACTTCTGACATTGCTTGCTTCTAATGATAGGCTATGGCATTTTTCTATTTGACCTGTTTTCCTGTATTCCTGTGTCCCTGTTTTCTATTTGACATGAACAGCTACCAATTTGCCTTGATATTGAAATGCATTTATTGTCATTTTATATTCAAGAACATAATCGTCACTCTAATCTGAATTTTTCAAGACGAATATGAATTAAAGGCATTTTTTCTTAAATGCGCAGCCACAGAATGGGTTTAAATGTATGTGACCATTGTTATATTATATTTGAAACTAAGTTCGCTTGTTTCAAGCACTAAACGTTGATTTTAAAGCCTAATATTTTCCCAGTATAGTTTATATGCACCACCAACTTTTCAGATAACCTCTAGGATCTGGCAGTTGAGAATTTTTTTAATGAAAACAATGTTAAACAGTGGCTTTAAGCTGAAAATTTATGAGCATTTAAGACGAAGCTATGGAGTCGGCAAAACAAATTTCCATACAAATACACGCGAGCAGAACCAGACACGGAAGTGACCGTCCCGACTCCATAATTATTTTCTCTAGAAATTGTTGAGACCCTCGTCGGCTTTAAATTTACAACAAAAGTCGGTGGGGAGAACTTATTCATCATGACCAAGAAGACTAAAGAGCTTTATATAGGAACTGTTAAGATAACGCAAACTATAATGTCAGACAATATTTTCAAATTTGTGCACAATTAGTTCGCTGTGGATTCACTCCGCAGCATGATAGGATAATGTACCAATTAGAGGGGAGTTTTGAAATTTCAGTATTTCTAATGCCCTAATTTAATATAACGCTGCCAGTATTCTGAATAACTGCTATGGCGCAAGGGCACGTACATATATTATTCATCTATCAAATGCGTTGGGAACAATGATCCTAAAGATAACTTTAAAGCTTTGATATGTCAAACATTTTTGCAGCACTATATTGTGCAAGGTTGTTCTTTACATCGTAATTACCTAGAGTATTGTGTGACATCATCTACAAAAAAAGATCGCCCATCAACGCTACGATATGGAGGTCATATAAATATTGTAAATAAACAATAGGCCTAGACTTTGAAATAATGGTAAAACAAACAGCGGAATTGTTAATGAACTTGTAAAGGAAGGGCGGGCCGGCCATCAGGATCATACGCTACCAAAACAGATAACTTTTCGATTGAAAACGATAATCTATTTCCGTAAAAGTAATTCGAGGGCCAATTCAATGCTGCTTTGTAATGTCATTCAAATAGCAACCGGCATGTGATTGTTGTGTCTAGACATTAAAACGCACCGCGTAGAAATCTATTTTTACATATCACTCACTTTATTTTACGGAAATAGTCTACATAATAATAATTATATATAACTTATATGGCGCCATATCCACTTTTCAAGAAAAATGCTCGAGGTGCAACTATGACAAATATGTAAAGTAAATACACGAGACTTAGTAGATAAGAGAGAAACTCGAGAAAAATAACAAGTGTGGGAATTGATTATATGTGATGTTGAAAAGGTAGCCTTTTAGATTCTGTTTGAATATTTTAGCTGAGCTACTGTCTTTAATGGCTTGGGGAAGGGAATTCCAAGTAGATGGCCCAGTGAGCGTTAACATTCGTTCCCCCACTTAGTTTTGGCATTAGGGACAGCTAAGAGACTTGAGTTTTGGTAACGTAAGTTTCGAGATGGGTGCTGTATCAGAGAAATATTATACACTGAGGAGCGGAGCCATGTATTCAATGATATATATGGTGTCCCCACACCCTCCCCCGCTCCGTTGCTTAGGGAGTCTTTTTTTGTCTTAAAACACTAGGAAAGTAGCGTTTCTAAACACTAAATATCTGTATTGGAGTAACTAAATGAGAATGTACATCTGAAAAAACACACAACCATAATAGGTCTCACAAGGAGGTGCCAATGGCAATGAGGTGAAGACATCGGGCGGGGAGGGTGTGCGAGAGAGATTTTTGAAGAATCGATCATGGAAGTGGAAGTTTCTGAACATGAAAATTCTGAACCAGGGTAACATAAATTAATTATGAATTGTGAAAAGAAATATATGGAGGCCTGTTGGGCAACGATGTCGATCTGTGATCGGAATTTCGGATGACCAGTGATCAAACATGATTCGAACATTCTTTTTAACACCTTTTAGAATGGGTTTTGACAGTGGCAGTCTGTATGTCACCGCATGGGGGTGCGCAAAGATGAAGATTGATCATCATTGGAAGTTCGGTGGATTGGTAACTTGCTTAACGAGCAAGCGGAGCGAGCGAGGGAAAATCTCACTTTTGATACTCACTATTTACAAAATCAAAGCATTCGTAAGGAATCCTTAATTGTTATGTTTATGCCTGAAATAATGTAAAGATATGATAGAATAAAGAATAATGCGAGCGAGAAAAAGGTGGCTTTAAAATTTATAAAGAGTGGGGAATGTTTTACCGCACAAACCCGGCTCTTTCTGCCATCATGGCCACATATAATCTGCATATTCAACGATACATCTGCTAAAGTCAAGGGTCTGGCGCCGCCAGCACGCTACGGCAAATGGGAATGGGAGATATACTCCACAGAAAAACAGGAAAGTCGAGTGCTTATACATCTGAGTCATCTTTTGTCAAACTTATGGGGTGTTGCTCATAATCAACTGCAAATCAACTGCAACTTTGCAAATTGAAACGCGCATTTTCATTCGCGCACGGTATGCGCATTTAACAATACGCGCATGAAACAATGATTTTGATTGGCACGTTCCGATCAACTGCAACTTGCGATCAATTGCAACTTTTGAGCAACACCCCCTTAATAGAGTGTGTAATCTAGCATTCTCCTTTCCTCTTCCCTCTTTTTTCTCTTCCTCTCTCTTCTTCTTTTTTTTTTTGCCAGACGATTTTGCCATCCACAGCCCCCGCTGTGGCAGCCCACCCACTTTTCAAAACGTTTCGCGGCCCCTGATATAGGCTGTTTTGAGCAGGGCATTAGTTTTCATTATCACACTGTTAGGTGAAAGGATGAGGATTCTTTTCTCCTCGCTTGTTTGTCAAGTCATCATGGAAATACTGTGAAAGTTTTACTTTTACGTCCAATGTCATGAATGTAGATTTAGTAGAATGTTTTGGTGGTTTTGTTCTTTGAACACGTTGTGCATTAAAAGTGCAATATTATGAACGCAGCTCTGTTTTTTCTTCATCTGAATACCAAACTTCACTATTTTAATTATACAGCTCTCTCAATGATTATATATTCGGTTGCTCTTATACAATATTTTCACAACATATTTTTTTCATTGGAACATTTTTTTAAATAAAAACTGTCATATACATTTAAAAAAAATTACATCAAATCTTCAGTCATTCATGAAAAGTAAAATATGCAAATTCATTTTAAAACGTTCCGACGGCTTTATTCCAAAGATTGTATCCACATTCGAAAAAATAAATAGGGAAACTTTGTTCCATAAAGTTTAAAAAAAAATGAATACCCCTTTTCTTGTCAGAGGCAAAGGCGGGGAGCTGCGCAAATGCAGCAGCACATGGAAATGAAACTAGCAATCATTGAATGAATACAGCAATTGTTATTGCTATCAATAATACAGAAAGCAGAAATAATTGTCCTTTCATTACTTGTTTACAAACATGGCATCTTATCAGGTCACTCCGACTCTAAAGAAATATGAATTTCCTTTGTTTTCTCATACTCTCATTTAAAGACCCATTTAATTTTTCAGTATTAATTGCACTTCAGATTGCTCCAAGTCATATGTATCTTTTTTTTTTAATAACATGTTTGTATCCTTGTTCTTTGGTCCTCCTTTCCTCTTTTTCTAGGCGATTTTTAGAACTTTATACGTGGCTTATACCGGTCATGTGTGGCTCAGTGGTAGAGCGTCTGTCCCATGAACGAAAGGTCGTGGGTTCGATCCCGGCCGGGTCATACCAAAGACTTATAAAAATGGGACCATCTGCCTTCTTGCCAGGCGCTCGGCATTTAAGAAAGGAAAAAGGTATTAATAACTTTATGTTATGCAGGGTCCGCTGGAAGAGCAGCTAACTTACAGCTGAATGCGGCTACCCTGGGTAAATAAGACATTATTAGTATTATTATTGCAAGGTGCGATATAAACATTAGAGAGTATTATTGGTTATGATTCTCGAATAATGTGAATTATCGGTAATAATATGTGTTACATTTATTTTACGATTACCATAGAGAGTTTATGAATTAAAATCTTTACACATATTAAAGATATATTCTGGTATTTGTTAAAAAAATAAAATGAATGTTCACAGAATCGCACAAAATGTGAGAAGAATGTTCAGAACTATGAATAAATAATATGTGCCAAAGTGTTTTGCAAGAAAATGTATAATGGCAGAGAAATGTGCAAATAAAGGGTCAAAATTGGGCCATGTCGGGCCGACAGATTTTATACCAGTCCCACGCGCTGCTTCCTGTGTTTGCTGCAGTGGACAGAGCACGTGGAGAATGACATAATTTCGCTTTTAACCGGTTTGAGGTTATCATATTAGTTTTCCCTTGTCTACACAAGTCACGTTGTGCTTTGTTTGTAACATAAGATTATTTTAATCATTCGTTTTTCCAAATTGAAGTTCTTTGCAAGTACTCGATATTCGCTTTAATTTCTTTCAGGAAAAGACTTCAAATAATTATTTACAGATTTTTATAGTTGTAGTTAGGCCATAATACTCTTAATCATGCTTGGGTGAAAAAAAAAATTATTCAGGGTGCCAAAACGCCTTGCGACAAATGGGCCATGATCAATCTCAAACAACTCTTCGGAACAATCACTCACATTCAGATACATTTCTATACACCGGGTTTTATGGGGATTTAATGCTATTTCATGAGCTCAGGGTTTCTTGTAAGTTTTTATAGATCTCTTATATGAATTGACTAGATTTGACAATTCACTCAATAAATATTACTTTCGTGATATCACCTTAAACTCATGACTGAGGAAATTTTTCAAAGAGGAAGCAATCGTCATGCCTATTCATTTCAGCACAAGGCTTTTTTTTCCCAGGACATAAACAGACAGTGCCCAGCCATGCGTGATTTAAAATTAATTTTGTTGGTGGCTTTTGATAAATGGCTATTAAGCACTCATGAACATGAATATGAAAAGAAATTACTGAATATTTCAAAGAATTACCAAAGTGCTAGGTTAATTCTTAATTTCTTGGAAATGCAATTAAGACAAATCTAAAGAAAAATTAAAACAATAGTGAATCACCGACCTTCTTCTTTTGTAGCCGTCTGCCATGGTCGTGTTCCAATAGCGCAGACATAATACGTTGAGCCGAATCTTTGATCACCTGTCGATTGTGATTGTCTCAAAAATGCTATGAACCGCGCTCATCAACAAACTTAATGTGATGTGCCCCGGTTTTAGAATTGATGTGTTAACTATGCACATCGAAATTACACTGTAAGATTTTTATGCGTGCGCATCTTTCCAAGCGTATCTGTTCGTAGAGCAGCATGATATAGTAATTTGTGTGATTTCTAAAACACTGACATTAAAAAAAATCCTTTACGTTTTTTTTTTTTTTTTATATGTACTGCTACTGTATGCAAATTGACCAATTATATTACATCTTTAAAGAAAGGTCCTTATTTGCACTGATAACCATTTTTTTTTAATACATGATCTTTTTTTAAATATTTAGTGGCGAAAAAGTACCAAAAGGTAAATTAGTGATAGAATAGGAATAAAAGAAAGTTCAATCGTTGTTTTCAAATTTGTGCATGCCTCCGGAATTTCAGAAAAGAATTGCAAATTTCCAAATTTCAGACCCTAAAATGCGTCATTTTAATGCATAAATTTGTTGTCTTGTTTTTCTAGTTTCATTTTACTCGTTCATATAGGCCAACATTCATTTGTACAACAAATAATTTATGTATAGGATTTCCCGGCAAAAATCGGAATAATGGCATTGGATTTAATTTTCTTTTATTTCAAATTCGTCATATTCCGTGAACTCGGAGATATCCCTGGTTTAAATTCCTTTTTCTTGCTTA
>BQKZ01006437.1:0-10534 GCA_036244855.1 Temnopleurus reevesii | reverse complement strand
TTTTTTCAACTTTTTCATATCATTAGAAAGGTCAATCCTTCAGCTTTCTATACATATCAACATTTCTTCATAAAACCATATATGCTCAATTCGCCAACCATTTCAAAAGTGTTACGTTTTTTTTAGACACACTGTAGAAGATGTTCTCTTGCGTGTAAACTCAGGGAATCCTCACAATAACCAGAACATGTTTTCTATAGTTTACAGTGTCTAGTATAATGGCTTGGGCTATGTAATCCCCACACACAAAGGGTTCAAGGGGAATGTCTGTAATAATCACGCGATTGTAATTTCGTATCCGTAGAGGACGGTCTTCAATATTCCCGATTTCCCTTTATTGCACACGCAACAAAAGAGTCAAATCACTTACTTTAATGCTCAAACAAGCTCGATTATTGGCTACACAAAAAGTACCCATTTTTTCTCTGATATGGAGCTAATATTGCATTTTGTGCTATAGATGATCTGTCACATAAAAGAGAGATGGACTGGGCATACACACACACCATAAGGGGCACTTCGTCTTAAGCCAAACACTCTAGCGACTGAGCTACTTGCTGCTGTCGACCGATAGGGAGAATAAAATTAGCCATCAAACATAGAATATATATGTGTGAACAGAAAATCAGCTATTTCCCGTGAAAATATCTCAAAGTGTTCGCTCTTAGGTAACGACAGGAATTGTGTCCTATAATGCCAATCTCTCTATAAGAACGATTAAAATAACACAGTCGGTAGATTGCATGGCTTGGAATGAAGCTGTCTTCTTTTTGGCGCTGCGTTGAGCCCCAAACGACCGCATTTTTTGTTTAAATACGTGCTTTCCAAAACCTTGCCCTTTCATAAAAGGGCAATATTGCACGCTAAAAAAGTTACCGATGTTGCCCTATTTTGCACCCTCAAGATGCACGATGCAAAGTTGTGCCCTTTTTTCTTAGTGTGAAGTTGTACAGCACATCAAAAGTATAAAAAATCTTCTATACCATTGTTATAGATCTGTTTATTTATTTATTCATTTGAATATATTTATACAGGTACAAAAGATCAGCGAATCTGCTGTTTTACATCAATAGTACAATAAAATGACACAGATACGATGAATGAATATCAACGAATAAAAGGCAAAATGAATAACTCCTGTCTAGGAGCTATATAATGATGTTAAAAACAATACATTATCTCATAAAGCACACCCTCCGCCCTGGTTAATCGCCCAGACACTTACGAGTTGTGCTGTTTTGGTCTCATGTGTGCGCTGAAGAGCCGAGACACACAGAAATTCGCCCATAATTGTTGAAATCAATTTCAACTGTGCGTCCTCACTGGCTAGCGAACTAGGATTGGCAATCCAGCATCATGTTTGTACAAGGCGACCAGGTGAGAAATTGATTTCGTGTGATACTTCGTAATTGAGCAAAATTTATATATTAATTTATCTATCTTAATTATTTTTGTGGTTATTTTTTCTTTGTTTGTTTACATATTTTTAAATGTATTTATTTAGTTTTTTATTCGTTTATTCATTCATTTATTCATTTTTGTTTACTTATTCATTCATATATAAACAGGAAAAGAAGATCAATTATATAAAAAAAATTAAAAAAAATGATTTCGATCTTGGTCTTAGAGCTTAAGAATTATCAAAGTATTAAATTAGAAATGAATTGAAAGTAAATTAAATGGAACGACGATTGCACAATTCTTTAAAATAAGTGATAGAAATAAATTTGAATGCATGAGTAAAATAAAAACGAGGAGAAGAAAGTAAAGAAAGAAGCTTTTCAAGAGTTACAATCGATCTTTTATTACGTAAATCAGGCAGAAAAGTAATGATTTCGGATCCACATTTCAAGTACTTTTGTTGTAATCTTGCTAAAGCCCTGGTCACATAGAACCCCGGAAGCAACACGATTCACCCCGACTCTTTGTCAATTCACAGTTAACTACCTCAGAACAACGAGTCGGGGTGAATCGTGTTGCTTCCGGGGTCCTATGTGACCGGGGCTTAAAGCTCTGATATAACAAATTCAGACAAGCTAGATATCGTTACTGTTGATTTTTTTAATGAATGAATAGATAAATGAGACGGGAAAGATTTCAGCAAATCACCTAAGCAGATTTAAACCAAAGTCCAACAAAATAATGTTTCTTTTAAAAATATTACCAACTAGTTCTATCTGTGAATACAAATTCATGCGAACTAGCGTTAAAGCCCAAGTAAAATTTTGGTAATAGCGAATATTTTCGTCCCCAAATTCTGTATTCAAATCTAAATAATATGAAATATCGTACCTTGAAAATATTGCACGAAAGACTGTGTGAAAAGATTGTGTGAAAGAGTTTTTGTTAGACTACAACCTGTGATTTGCAAAGGAATATTTTCTTTCTCGATAAAGGACTGCCTCCATCTCATGCCCAGAATTCAAAGGAATTTCAGAATTTAATTTGTGTAAAAACCTTTTATAATTCTTTTCCCAAATCTCGAAAATAATCTCGCCTGATAACAAGCAAAATATCATTATTACCAAGAGGGGGAGGTAAATATAATTTAACGGTCAAATTCAAATTCTAAAGAAGAATCAGTTCATAAAAATATATGCTATTGTCTCAAAATATGTGTAAGATCCGGTAAAATTCTAATTTTCTAGTCGTTACCAAAACGTTATTTGTGCTTTAAAGCAAAACAGTGTTAAAGCGAGAAAGAAAAACATGATATACCAGAGTTTTGGTCCGCGAGAACCTTACAAAAAGACGTTTGTAACATTAGAAAACACACTTTCCCTTGCTCGGTCATGTACTGATGTACGTGCTCGCTTTTACGCATACTTTGCCTGATACTAACAATTATCCACAAAAACTGGTCATAAATGAAATTCAAGATTAGTCATGCATAAAGTACAAATATTTATTAGATTTTCTTCTGTTTCATTTAAATCTAGAATGTCGTCTCAATGTAAAGCTAATGAAGGACTAGTTTTAACAATAACAATTAATCACGAGAATACGACCTTTTCTCTATCTTATTTTACGTAATCATTTGTAATACATATTTCATTAAAATCGTTCTAGTCAGGAAATTGTTTTAAGAAAATAGTTCATTATTTGATGCAACTTTTATGCATATCTTTGTAACACGAAAGTAAAACATATTCTCAGCTAACGTCCTCATGCCATCCTCCATAGACGTATAGACGTGTGCAATAGACGTATGGGCTTTTTGTTTTGTGTTAAGAGAGTAAGAAGATGATAGCTAGGAACATTTCGTGCAATTGGCCACTGAATTCCAAGAATTGTACCTCAATTTTACTAACCTGTTCAGAAAACTACTTTTGTTATAAAAAAATAACACGCATACGTTTCCTTCAATTAACAGATGAGTGAACTGGGGTCAGTTGCATGAAACGATCTTAGCTATTCTCTTCTTGCTAATTTATAAACTTCTTGTGCCAACCTTTTAACATGGACATATCCGTGGATACGTCTATGTCTTTGCAAGAAGGGGACAGTAAAACAACGAGTCGGGATGAATCGTGTTGCTTCCGGGGTCCTATGTGACCGAGGCTTAAATTTACATTTAGCTGCCTCAAAACAAAGAGTCTTGTTGAATCATATTCAGTCGTGGCTTCTATGTGAGCCAATAGAACCCCGGAAGCAACGCGATTCACACCGACTATTTGTTTTGAGGCAGTTAAGTGTGATTTAACAAAGAGTCGTGATGAATCGTGTTGCTTCCGGGGTCCTATGTGACCGTGGATTAAATCAAATGTAATTTTCTGCAATATGGGATTTACTCTCTATATCCCTTAAGCCCGGTCACATATAACCACGGAAGCAACACGATTCAACACGGTTCTTTGTTCCGAGTCAGTTAACTGTGAATTAATAAAGAATCGTGTTGAATCGTGTTGCTTCCGGGCCTCTATGTGACCAGAGCCTAAACTGACCTTCAATGAAAGGCATTTAGAGAGTATAACTACCCTTCAATTTATCTATCATCGTTGCAAATTTTGATCTTTTTTTTTTGGGGGGGGGGAAATCTCATTGTACATTTTCATTATACGGTCGTTAAACGGTCGTTCACCGAATAGTTAAATTTGCTATTCATTCAATTGTATTTACAGAAAAAATGAAATGGATCAGTAATTGACATAGATGAAAGAAAAATAAATACCGAAAAAAACCCAAGTAGAATTGAAATAAATATAAAGGAACACTGCAAAAGCAACTAAAATCGCATTTAATTGTTACCCTTTATTCCATTACTGCCAGTAATAGAGATTATAATCTGATAAATTGACGCTTCAAAGTCACGATAACTACGACGAAACTCATCATATTGCTAATTAGTTTTCTTCGCCATTGACTGTAAAGGTCATAAAAACAAAAAAATTACCCAATCCTTCACTACAAATTAGAGGTTGCTTTGTAATCTTATCTGTTTGACTAAATATGTTCAGCTAATTTTGCCAAGTTTTGGTTGATGAACGTTAAGACCAACTTTTTTAACCACGATTTCAGCTGCTTTTTTAAATGTCAATATTTCCATTATAGAATTTCCATTATTTAAGGCAGCATATTTTTCAACACAAATTGAGTTTTCTCACTGATTGAAACTGATACGAAAGTTATTGATGTATAATTTGTTTCGATTACATCTTCAGTCACCATATAAAACCCCATTTAGACAATACTGTGAATCTTTCGATTTTAATTAAATTCTTTATCTTGACCAACTTTGATCATACTGACGTATTGAAACAATATTCAAAGGTCAATTGCTTCTGAACACGTCTACGACCAACCTTGACAATGTCAAAATGGTTGCATATTCAAACGTATTCTGTATAATGCCAAAACAAAAGTAATTTCTTTGACCAACTTGATGATATTTGGGGAGTCTGAAATAATGTTCCCACTGGATTTCAAACTATTTCCAGAACAATTTAAATTTCAAGTATTTGACTTCAAGCACAATAGATTTTAGGGTGTGTACGTGGGGTAAGCTCGCTATTCATAATGACTGCTATTCATAAGGATCAATGACTCATAAGGACCGCTATTCATAACATGTAAATTCCTATACCCGAAGGATCGCTATTCATAAAATGAAAAGAGGGTCACTATTCATAAAGGCATAATGACAATTATCCATAAGGATCGCTATTCATAATATTAAAAGAGGGTCGCTATTCATAACAACACATAAGGGTCACTATACATAAGGACCGCTATTTACAATAACTCATACGGGTCGCTATACATAATTCAGAAAGAGGCTCGCTATCCATAATAACAAATAGGGGTCATTATTCATAAAAGTCGCGATTCATACTGGGAGAAGAGGGTCTCTATTCATAATGGGAGAATAGGGTCGCTATTCATAAAGGCTATTGTTCATAAGGGTCGATATTCATAATCGGGAAATAGGGTCGCTATTCATAATCATGAAATAGGGTTGCTATTCATATTCAGGAAATAGGGTCGATATTCATAAAGGCCATTGTTCATAAGGGGCGCTATTCATAATGGGGAAATAGGGTCGCTATTCATAGTGGGGAAATAGGCTCGCTATTCATAATGGGGAAATAGGGGCGCTATTCATAATAGGGTCGCTATTCATAATGGGGAAATAACGACCCTTATGAGTTATTATGAATAGCGACCCTCTTCTTTCATTATAAATAGCGACCCCATTCTCTGATTATGAATAGCGACCATATCTTACATTATGAATAGCGACCTTCTTCTTCTATTATGAATAACGACCCTATTGTCTGATTATAAATAGCGACCCTCTTCTCTGATAATGATTAGTGACCCTTATGAAAATTGATTCTTATGAATAACGACCCGTATGTCTTTTTTATATATAACGACCCTCTTCTTCAATTAGGAATAGCAATCCTTATGAATAATGACCTTTATGAATAGCGAACCTCTTTTTGTTTTATTAATAGGGACCCTTATAAATAGCGACCCTTTTTCTCATTATGAATAGCGACCCTCTTCTCTGATTATGATTAGTGACCCTTATGAACAATGGCCCTTATAAATAGCTACCCTTATGAGTTATTATGAATAGCGGTCCTTATAAATAATTGTTTGTTATGGATAGCGGTCCTTATGAATAGCGAGCGGACCCCGTGTAGGTTATTTTGACCAAATTGAATGATCGAATTACCAAATTACTTGAGGACAACAGGAAATCGGCTGGGAAAATCTACACTATTACGATAATCATTATGAACCTCATCAGGTAATTGATAAGTTGTTCTTCGCAATTTACTGCGAAGGTCCTGAAAATAATTATGTTATCGCGAATCGATTTGAAGGTCAATTTAATCAAGATTTGATGATTTGTTATACCGAAAATTCATTATCTTAGCTGTATCCATGATTTGTCAATAGGGATGATGGGGAGAAATTAACCTAGAAATCACCCCAAACAAACAAACAAACCAAAAGATGTACTGACACCAATTAACCACGCCCTCATGCATCCTTAAAGCCAAAGTTAAGTTTTGGTAAAAGCGAATATTTTTGTCTCCATATTTTGTCTTCAAATCTAAATCAAATGAAAATAGTATCATGAATATATTGCACAAATAATTGTGTGAAAAATTAATTAAGTTTGGTAAAGTTATAGCCTAAAATGTCCAAAATATCTCAGTGTCGTGTAACCCGACACTTATTCAACATTTTACTTAATGATAAAGGACGCCTTCTCGTGCACAGAGTCGGATGAAATTTCAGAATATAATTTTTCTGTATACTTTTTTATCATTCTTTTGTCAAATCTCCTAAATAATCTTGTTTATGCCCGACAACAAACAAACTATGGTTATTACCAAGAGAGGGCGCTAAATATGATGTAACGGTTAAATTCAAATTTTAAAACAGAATCAGTTCGTAAAAAATATCCGTCGGTCTCGAAATGTGTGTAAAATACATTGTCGTGATAAACATCCCGTAGAATTCACATTTCTTAATCGTTACCAAAACTACACTTGGGCTTTAATTTCCTCTCGACTTAAGGCCCGGGCACGCCAAACACGGTACGGCATCACGGCACGGTTTTAACGCGCTATCCCCCTGTGATTGGCCGATTGTTGTACATCCTTTGTGCGGAGGAACGCGCTGGCTAATAACAACCAAGATAGCGCGTAAATACCGTGCCGTGATGCCGTGCCGTGCTTGGGGTGCCTGGGCCTTTACATCATGGATCGTATTAATCCGAAGAGGCAACGGAATTGGGCTAATGAATATACAGGAATATCTCAGAAACTCTCGTTTAAAATGAATATTCTTTTTCCCAGTTATGGACGAAAAATTAATATAGAGAATTGCAACAAATTAATAGAATTTATATCTATCTATAGACTGGCTCACACCTTTGAGTTTTTAGCCTGCGTCAGCCCAGCATTTTTTTGAAAACTAAAAACGCTCCCTGAACGCACAAAGACACAGATCACAATATTAACTGACGTTCGGCGTACGTTCATGAAGCACAAGCGGCACGTCAGTCCACCGTTTGATCAACGTAAACTGCGCCCGGGGAGCGTTTTTAATTTTCAATAACGCTTGGCCGACACAGGCTAAAACGCAAAGGTGTGAGTAAGCCATATTGAAACACCATTCACTTATATATTCCAGTCATAGCCCACAGCCCCCTCCAAACAAAAAGGAGAGCGCTGTTTTTTCCTGCCTGATGTAATCTATAACTCGCTACTTCTTCGTTTTAAACAGGTCAGATGGACGAAATTCTGTTTCTACATCCTGATAATTATTCTGCCAATGGAAGGTAGGAAATTTCAACCATATACAGTGGTCTTCGCCTAATTGGTAACCCTTTTGGAAACAGGGTTGCACGCCCAATTAGAGGAGCTGTCGATTATGCGGAGATGTTGTTTCATTAGCATTCTGCGAAAAAAATGATAAAACCTTGCATCAATCAGGCGGAAAGTCAACCAATCAGCCAACATCCTTCAGGGAGCAAAAGCACATCCATTTAATGGAGAAATAACCCAGGTCTTCAACATGTATGAGCTGGTCATGAATTTGTCTAGGCTAATTCCCTAGTCATATAAAAGCCCGGAAGCAATGCAATTCACCACGACTCTTTGTTTGTATGCAGTTATGCCCCAGTCACTTAGAAACCCGGAAGCAACACTATTCAGCACGACTCTTTGTCCGGAGCAGTTAACTGTTCGCCGAACAAAGAATCGCGTTGCTTCCGGGGACTACTTTGTAACTCGATTGAACACGATACTTTATTAAGTTTATAGATAACTGCCCCGAATGGAGAATCGTGTTGGGTCGTGTTCAGTCGGGGATTCTATGTGACTAGGACATTAGCCAGCATCGACCTGTTGAAGCATCTATACTCTTAATCCGATGAGGTCTTACATGTACCCGAATAAAATAACACACAGTGGGTACGTTTCTCCTCAAGGTCTTTCTTAAACGATGTCCGTCCAGTCAGGCTGTTTCTGCACCTTCTGCTTATTCCACCCCTCCAGATTTACCCTTCTTTGTCTCTCTTTCCATTTTGCTACTTCTTAAAGCATCAGTCACATATGATTGAAAACGATTGAACACGACTCTTTGCATGCTTTGTCAGTGCATAGATAATTAACTTCTTCTGAACAAAGAGTCGTGCTGAATCGTGTTCCGTCACGGGATTCTTTGTGACTGAGATATTAGCCAACATTGATTTGTTGGAAAGGTTATGCTCTTAATCCAATGAGGCCTTCCCTTTATCCGACTGAAATAACACGCATTGGGTTTGTTTCTCCCCAGAGTATACTAATAAACCCTACTAGAACTTTTTACGAACTTTTACCGGCGCTTAGGACGTGTTCTGAGTTTGATTTGGCACTCCGACCATGCCGACTGTTTCGTCGTCAACAACAAGAAAAAAAAAAACGCTAGGGGCCTAATTGCATGAAAGGGCCATAGCTTTTTTTTCCCCTTTTTTTTAAGAGACGCCTTCACTTTTGTGCCAACCACTGAACATACACGCGAAGGTCAATACATCTACGCTAAGAGGGTGGTACAAGAAGTTAAGACGTCTTTAAAAAAGGAGAATATAACTATTTCGGGCAATTAGCTTCTGATAGGTGGAATCAGTCTGTTGGTGTGCATGACTGCCCTATTAGATGGACGGATGCCAAAACTCTCCAAGAATTGCAATTACATGGGTTTTATCAGTGTTATAATATTATTAAAAAGTTATCATTATTATTACTGATGCTGTTGTTGTTGTTGCTGATGCTATTACTGTCAATATCATTAATTCTATTATTATCATTATTGGTACTTATATTGATCATCGTCTTCACAAATTAAATGTCATCATTAAAAGTATTGTCTAACATTTTCTAGCTGCCGAATCTTTCAACATGGGAGAAACTTGTCCGAATGTACCAGCGAATCCATGCCCCGTTGTAACACAAGACAATGGTGAAAGCCTTCAATATGTCCCGAAGGCCTCTACATCCGATCTAGACTGGCTCATGGAGGGAATTTCAGCGGACATCCCGGACTTCAAAGACATGAAGCATTATTATTGCGACAAGCCAGGTGAACGCAAAGAAAATGTCTTCCTTTTCTAAGATCGAATTTGTAGTTCGTCATTTGGGGTCGGGGGGGGGGGGGGGGGGATGGTTGGGCGAGTTTATGATTTCCCAATGGGGTAGGGGAAGGGGACTTTTAAATATTCTGTCAAGCTTTAAAAAAGATTGACCATTTCATTCTGCCGCCAAACTGACAAGCAAAAGACCCCCATGTAGGTCAAAGTTACGTCTAGAGACCCTTTGCTCCCTGGATTTGTCTGTGGGGTACTTTTAGGCCAGCGGCAAAGGACGCCGAAGCTCCCCCCCCCCCTTTAGTTTCTAGAACACGGGTGCGAGTATGAACATGGTATTCATCAGTGTAGAATGTCCAGGGGAAGGGGGAAAGGGAGGCGTCGACTGAGTGAAAGATGGGCTCAATTAGAAACTGCTGTGCACCAAGCGCCCGTCCCCTACATAAAAGGGGCACAGTTAAACTGAGAAGATAAAATGGTTATCATAATGTATTATTTCATAGTTTATTTCGAATCGTAGACATTGATGGCTAATAATTGCCTAATTACATTCATGCAACATACCTGACAGCATCAAGGGCCAGAAAGAGTCTCAGCTATCCTCGTTGTGCTCTAAGACATCTAAACCTCTTGTGCCACTCTTTTAACATAGACACAAACGCTGTTGTACGTCTATATTAAAATGGCGACACACAAATATAAGACTCTATACAAAACAAGGATAGCTATAACACTATATGGCAAGCAATTAATCGGCCTTTTCTTTTGTTCTTTTCTCTCCCATCCCACCCCCATCTATTAGCATGTCTCCCTAACCCTTGTTTTAATGGAGGGACGTGTGAGGAAACTGAGACTGGGTATCGGTGCATCTGTATGCCTCATATCAGTTATTACGGAAAGCGGTGTGAGAATGGTGAGTGCATAGCATCCAGGGGCCAATTGCTCGAA
>BQKZ01006436.1:21813-35349 GCA_036244855.1 Temnopleurus reevesii | reverse complement strand
CAGTCTTCATTTAGTATTCTCTTGATGATTGTCTGAGATTTTCTCTAAGTTTGCATGATGCCCCAATCATGTAGCAGCCCTGAAAATATGACTTTGTTCTTACGCAGCTTACTGTGAACTGAACAAAAAATTTAGTTTGATCATGTTGCTTCCGGGCTTGTATGTGACTAAGGCATCATAACCTAAAGAGATGTCAACTTTCTGAAATGCTGAAAAAGCCAATATTTTAGTAAGCATAAATTTGGTATATGCCCTGAGGTCGGACCATTTCACACATTAGCGAGTTATTATTTCAATGTTTAAAAATATTGTATTTTACACAAGTCTATGAGGATTCTAATAATGGTCGCGAAAATAAAATCCTAGTGAAAATTTCTGGTTTTACAGTATGCGTGGGGATACAAATGAAAATGTGAATCGCTCGAGAGTTTTGAGCAAAGTATTTTTGTCTGGAAAGAAAGCGTTTGGGTATTGTCATGCTTTTGCTCATCTGGAAGAATTTGGTTCAACAGTTCGGTGATTCACATTTTAGTTTCAATCCTTATG
This sequence comes from Temnopleurus reevesii, assembly GCA_036244855.1. Taxonomy (NCBI): domain Eukaryota; kingdom Metazoa; phylum Echinodermata; class Echinoidea; order Temnopleuroida; family Temnopleuridae; genus Temnopleurus; species Temnopleurus reevesii. Next base: position 34,803 of record BQKZ01006436.1, on the reverse strand, counting down.
CATTTTCCGAAACGGTTGGCATCTCTGCAAAATAGAGAATTGTAATAAAGAGGTCAGATGAAATTGCATGCCTTCTGGAAGGTAGCTTTTACCAAGACCCATTTCAGATACAGTGGAAACACAGTACAGTCTAACCTCGTTATAACAAGATCGTTAGGACCAGAGGAGTTACCTCATTATTTTGAAACCTTACATCATTGCCAAAATACAATAAAATACAAAGAGATAGGACCAGGAAAATTACCTTGTTATAACGAGATCTTGTTATATCAGTGCTCTATATAGTGAGGTTTGACTGTATAACGAGGTGCTTGGGACTATCAGAAATACCTTGGTAACTCTTGGCTTCTGTCGACTTCAGTCGCCCATGCTGACTCGCTTCTGTCGACCAGATTTATTCTGTCGACTCTGGTCGACCAGCTGAGCACATGATACTCCATACTACCAGAATTACCTAGCAGTCTAGGGTTACATAATGTAGCATGCTAAGAGTTAAAGCAGTATTCTTAATAGCAGTGTTAAAAACAATAAGGTATAAAGAGCTGGGACTAGATTTTTTACCTCTTTATAGCAGATATTTTATTGTATCAGACCTATATATACTGAGTTTCCACTGTATAATATAAGTTTGCGAGATCGGTCTTCTAATATAATGCATAGATGCTAACCATTCCATAATATGCACAAGGTTTATTTTCATAATGATATAAGGCTTTCATTTGAGTGGCTGGGAGGGTTTATTGTCATGTTTTCAGTCACTTTTGTTCAGCTTATGCATTATTCACATTTTGTTTTTTACCATGTGCATATTTTGGAACAGTTGGCATCTCTTGGTAGTGAGGTCAAGATTCACTCAGTACGGTAGATTGATGTTAAATGGATAATGATGATGTTTGATGGAATAGTTGATAGTGAATGAGGATGGTTACAGTGATGATGAGTGTGATGATGAAGCCGATATTGATAGGTATACAGTCAAACCTCATTATAAAGAGCACTGATATAACAAGCTCTCGTTATAACAAGGTAATTTTCCTGGTCTCAACTCTTTGTATTTTATTGTCTTTTGACCCTGATATAACCAGGTTTCCTTACAAAGAGGTAATTCCTCTAATCCCAACGACCTCGTTATAAAGAGGTTAGACTGTACTTCCAAAAGATCATAATGATGAGGATGGTGGTAAGATAGTGATGGGTGATGACGATGTTAGTTATGTTGATTATGGTAATAGATATTTTTGTCATGATAATTATGATGATTGTGATGAGATTGATGGTGATGATGAAGATGTTATTAATGGATATTACACATGATGATTTTGATGATAGTGATGATAAAGGTGATGGTGACGATAGGGATGATGAGTATGTTGATGAATATGGTGAGGATAGACAATCATGCATGATCCTTGTTGAAAGACAGATTCAAACCTCGAATGTGCACAGGTACTAAAGTTGAAGGAGAGCATCCTGCTATCATTGTGCTGTCAATGAACAACAGTGCATGCCATCACTGTGAACAGATGGGACAAGAAGGATTTTTGACAAACAACTTCATTCAGGTATTCACAATAGCTCGATACACGCTAAAGAAAGTACCCTCACTATTCATATATCAGCAGAATAAGAAGGAGAATTTTTTTGTGTATCTATGTATTGTAAATGCTTGAATGAAGTTGTTAACTTTGTTTCTTCTCATGGTGTATAAATTCCAGTCAAACGTGAAATCTTATGCAGTCAGAGCCACCTCAATCCTCTCTCTACCATCACCCTCCTNCAGACAGCTTGCCATGAACCACTGAGATGTTAACACCAGCTTTCTCTCTCTCTCTCTCTCTAAATGAGACTGGTGATCATATTTACCTTGCTCTCATCTGTGCAGCTGCTTTAGCAGACAGCTTGCCATGAACCACTGAGATGTTAACACCAGCTTTCTCTCTCTCTCTCTCTCTAAATGCACACTGGCCAACCCATCTCGATAATACTCTCCATTCTCGCTATTTGAGTAGTTATAACAGTATTATTTCTCTTTATTTTAATCTCTCTTATACCTTTTCTACACCCTCCCCCACTTCCTAACAAATTCCCTTTTTCTTCCTCTCCTTCCTTAGTAAAGGAATTTACCTACAAAATACCAATACATCCAACTGTCTCATACTATATTTCAAATATATTTGGTAGAATATCATAATATTTTCCTATGTAGAGGCACAGTAAAATTTCAACATACTCCCTTTTTCTTCCTCTCCTTCCTTAGTAAAGGAATTTGCATACAAAATACTAATAGATCCAAGTGCATAATACTATATTTCAAATATATTTGGTAGAATATCATGATATTTTCCTATGTTGAGGCACGGTAAAATTTCAGTATTGCATAACATAAACAACATAACTGTATTTTGATGTACATGTAAAACATATAGAAGTACGTTAAAGCACAACGGAAGACTTTGAAAATTATTGAAATAATTGAGCTTCATAGAAGATTCTAATCTAAATTTTCAAGCTATGGTAAAATCTAAATCTAGATTTGATGCTATATAGGTTTTTCAAAATTCTTGTCTACTCAAAAATAATTCTAAAATATTTTTTTATACACTATACTTAAAATGATTTTTCTGAACAATGTATGATTATTACTAGCATGATTCTTGTGTTCAATTAGAGTAGTTAATACAAATTGATTTGGTAATACCATCTTTGTAAAGCAATCAACTTAATGATATCAAGGCAGGAAGAAGTTATATGTCAGGCAAGCATTCAAATTTGCTAACCTTGGCATAGACATTTAAATACTCAAAACATTCTAAGACAAAATAAGTAATATAAGAAATAATGACCAACTTTCTATCCACACAGTCCACGGTAAGTATTGAAGTTAACCATACACTGTATGTTCCAGATTCTTTAAGATATCCATTTTCAATTCGGGAAATGGGTCATGATTTTGACTACCAATTATGGGCATTTGATATGCACTCCATCAAAATTTCCGCTTGTTTCAGAGTTTGATGTGAAATCTTTCAAATTTGTTTTCTTCCTAAACATATAATCTGTCGTAATCAAGTGTACCTTGCCTAAGTGGAATCTGTATGAATTGAATCAATAGCTTTGACTTCGAGAGCGGTAAAAAGAATATAATACAAGGACAATTGACCAGAGAAAAAGAAATATATGTATTGGAAGTTAAAATACACCAGCAACTATGTACCACAATTAGAATGGGATTTAAAATAATGAAGCATATCTACTTTAGATTTTTCAGAGGGTTAAACACAATTACATATGTTGTAGTCTCACTGTGAACAGAAAGGATGTGGGCAAAATGAAAAACTTCATTCAAGCCTTCAGAATGGCTTCATGAACACAAAAGTAAATAGCTTCCCTTTTATATTCATTGGCCTGTTGTGACACCTGCTCAACATTTTTCATAAAACAATAGGGAAGGAAATTTCTTTGTTGTGTACAAATATTGTTTACTTTGTCCAAATATGTGACTCTTCTGCTTACAGTGTCCATGGAACCAGAGAAATTGCCTCTTTACATTGAAAGCTTGTTATACCACGGCCAAAACACCATAGAATACAAAGAGAAGGGATCAGGAGAATAACCTTGTTATAACAAAAGTTTGTTTCATCGGCCCTCGTCTTTACGAGGTTCCACTGTACAAGTGAAAATAAATAAGTGTGTGCGTATAACATAAAATATATTTGGCAAAGGGTCAGGGTATATTCAAGATTTGTGCATCATTTCCATAGACCAATTTGATAGGTTTGTTTGTTAAATTCAAGAATAATGTTTTTCTTCTTGTCCTGATAACGTTTTGTAAAGAATATCATTATTCTCTCACTGAAAGCCCAAGTATAGTTTTGGTAAAAGCGAATATTTTTATCGCCAAATTTTGTCTTCAAATCTACTTAAAAAGAAACATGATATCATGAACATGTTGTACAAAAGATTGTACGAAAAATTAACAAGTTTTGGAAAAGTTATAACCTAAAGTGTGGAAAATATTTTAGCGTCGTAGCCCCCGACGCGAATTCAATATTTTCTTTCTTGATAAAGGACAGCTTCTCATGAACAGAATTGGATGAAAATTTCAGAATTTATTCTTTATGTATTCCTTTTTAGCATGCTTTAATAAAATCTTGGAAATAATTTTCTATATGCCCGATAAGAAGCAAAATATTGTTATAACCAAGAGAGGGCGCTAAATACGATTTAACGGTCAAATTCAAATTTTCAAAAGAATTCGCTCGTAGAAAAATATGCTATGATCTTGAAATGTGTATAGAAACTATATGTCATGGTATATATCCCCAAAATTCACATTTCTTTAATCTTTACCAAAACTATACATGGGCTTAAACAACTCATACACTATAAAAGGACAAAGCATACAAACAAAATAAACTAATTCTCATTCATACCTTCACATTCTATGTCCTTAATTTTCAAACTGATAGATTTGAAGATTCTTAAAACTGGGAAAGTAAAGCTAAAGAATGTTGACATCATGAGATGTCACATTAGCGAATGATAGCACACGAGAACAAGGTGTCTGAGCCAGAAAAAAAAATCTTGGTTTGATAAAGAGCAGGAAAACCAAATGAACAGATTAAAAAAAAAGGTAAATAGGATAATAAATAAGACAGTTATGAATATTTTCAATAATGTAAATGAACAGTGATTTTTATACAAATTGGGAAATTTGGGTCATGTGTTATGATGTATGTCATGCACTTCTCGACAGTTATCTAATGAAACTTATTGTTTTTACAATTCCATTTAACCCATAATTGCATATTTTTTGTTTGCAAATATGGAAGAAGGTTCAATGAATAGTTCATCTGGTTGCTCAGAACTTAATCAGAGCAAGATTTTTCTGGTCAAGGCCTAGCCTTTAAAAGGTATTTCATGCCACTTCCTATTTTCTCAGCCAGTAAAGGTATGCATATCTGCTTGCATCAATTGCTACAATATATCTCTACAATTTCATAATTTTGTGTACTTTCTACATGAGTTGGTGATCTGGGTTATGCCTCAGTCACATAGAAGTCCGGAGGCAACATGATTCAACACGACTCTGTTCGGAGGCAGTTAGCTGTGAACTGAGAGTCACGTTCAATCGTGTTTCTTTCGGTCTTCTAAGTGACTGGGGCCTTAGATTGTAAAAATGTTCTTAGCTATCCTCTTCTTGCTAAGATGTATTGAGTTCATGCATGGGACATTCTTGAAATACAGTCATGTCAATGTTTTATTCTGTATGTCTAGGGAAAGACAAGAAGCCAACACAACTGTAAAGTTAGGAGATAGCAAATGCCCCAGTCAAATAGAAGTCCCGACTGAGCACGATTCAATACAACTCTTTGTTAGGGGGCAGTAAACTGTGAACATAAAAAAGAGTCCCATCAAATCGTGTTGCTTCCGGGCTTATATGTGACTGAGGCTTATGACCATTTCTTGCAATCAGAGCCTGGGCTGTCTCCTATCATGTGACGTCCACTAATGGTGCACCTCCTCCTTCAGCTTCAATCTCTTCTTTCAGTTGTGACAATTCTAAAGAGAGATAATACCGATAAAAAATTAGATCATTCGTATAGCGCAGTCATTATATGCATATACTCTGATGCACTGTGATGTTAGGGTCTGTGCATATTGACACTAACATAGAGACAAACAGACAGACCACATATAAGGGTTACAGGGAAGTGATGCCATGTAAAATGATTAATTAAATCATGCATTGTGCACAAGCCTGATAACAAATTTTCAATAAATCTTGCTCCTTCATACAAGTAATTACTCTTGGAAAATTCCCATAACAGATAGGAAGAATGAATAACAATGCATTAATAAAAACGAGAACAGCGAGTCAGGCGGTCGAGGAAGGAGAATGGGGAAAATTTTGAAAGAACAGAGTAATAATTTAGGAAGAAGGGACAAGTAGAAAACACTTACAAAACAACATTTATAAGGAAGTATTATGGGCATATTCATATCAGAAAAAGATTAATTATTTATGATAATGTAGACATTTTTGAAAGAACAGGGTTATGATTTGGGAAGTAGTAAGGAGGGATTTATGAGAAGAATAATAATTTAGATTGAAAAAAACTACCTACTGGACCCATTTTTACAAATGTATTTCATTTTGGGGGATTCTTGTTTCTTACTCTTTGAAAGACAGTAGTTTTTACAAATTCTCCTACATTTTTGCTACATTCTTTTTTAGGCAACAATACTACGAACGGATGATTTGTACTTAATAATCCAGGGAATAATTTTACTTTTCACATTTGATTGGCAGTTTTAGACATTGAAGAAACTTTCCCAATCAACTATACAGTTCTGTGTGAAAAAGTTGCTATACAAAATATATTTTGAATCGCAATCCTGCTAAGATGCATAGCAAATTGCGATGCGATACCAGGAAAATTATTCCCTGTACTTGATGTGTGGGCACTCAGGCTTTTGGAATGAACACACGGATTTGAAGTGGAACGGGAGAAAATGGGGAGCATGGGAACACATAAATTGACTAGTAGAGAGTAGAAAGTTTTACATATTACTGTATAAGCTGAAATTTTCACGATGGTTTTATTTTCGCTAATTTTTTGGTTATGGCCTCGCAAAAATGATCACTCTATATGATGGACATTCATTTGTGTACAAACACTGTCAAAAATGTGAAAATAACAAAACACCAATATCTGTATGCTAAAATATTGGCTTAAACAGTATACCTACCTGTAGCTTGTTTGGAAGGATGTGTTGTTGTTGTGTTCTTTGGGGACTGTCTAGCAGATTTCACCTTAGGAAGATGGGCCCGTAAAACAGGGGACTGAAGAATGGGGAGTTGGGGAGCACATTAAATGACTCAAAGAAAGTACAAAGTTTGACATGTTATTCCTACCTGTAGCTTGTTTGGAAGGATGTGTTGCAGTAGTTGTGTTCTTTGGGGACTGTCTGGCAGATTTTACCTTGGGAGGATGGGCCGGTCTGGGTGGGGCTCGCCTCACAGGCTTAGGGGATGCATCCTTGTGTTTTTGCTGTATACGACAGAGGAAAAAAAAAACATTCAAATCATGTTGAATATGAATATTTCTTCAGTATTTTCATTTTTTTTACAATGAGTTAGATGATATCTTTGAATATGAAGCATGAAGTGAAAACCACCAAATCTAATCATTATCCCTCCCATACAGTGTATAACCTAAGTTTGATAATATTACAGGAATGAAAGGAGGGTGGAGGAAAAAAAAAAACCCTAAATAAAGTAAGAAGTTGTACCCACCAACACTACTTTCAGAAAGTTGAGGCATAGCCCATTTTCATTATGAAGGGGGAAATGAATTTCTTAATATTTATTCGGGAAAGTGTTTATTGAATTTTCTTTTATGTTAACATTTATTTTGTATATATTTAGAATCTTTAGTTGTATACAGGGTCCATTGATCAACAAATACTGAAAGGGAAAAACGAACATAAATATAAAGAGAGAATACAAGGTGAAATATGATTTTCTCTCTTTACCATGTGCTATAAAGAATGAAATACCAACAACCAAATGTACATGGATAAGAAAAAGTCTCATGAATTTCTTTTCAATACCGGTATTTATCCTTTTTTTAAGTATTATCTAATACTCAATGTACAGTCCAAATCAGAATCATTTGCAACCTGATATCAATGTAAAATATATGACCCAATCATCCTGTGATTCATAGTGATAACAGGCAAACAATAAATTGTGACAGGTAGTGCAGTATTAATCACAGATATAGCCCTGTGATCTCACTGTAATCCCATCCTAATGTGTTTTATAGTGATAAAAGGTGAGCAAATATTTGTGACAGGAAGTAAGGTGTCAATCACAAATATAATGGTCCTGTGATCTTACTGGAATCCCATCCTTATATGTTTTATAGTGAAAACATGTAAGCAATGACTTGTGACATGTAAGTGCAATGTAGTGTAGTATGAGAAATGGGGGTAATAGGAACAAGGAATTTTGCGACTTACCACGTCTTTGGTTCTGACTATCTCTCTTTGAAGCAAGAGGAATGTTGATTTCAGCCTCTCATAACTATACATGTAAATAAACAAATAGATAGACAAAAAGATAGAAATCGAAATACCAACCTAAAAAGAAAATACATGTACAATATATTCCACATGAAAAATATTCTGTAATTTTCCAATGCACTAAATGGAAATGGTTTGATAACAAATCATCTAGGAACAATAATTAAAAGCACGATCATGATTGGAAGAGGGTGTGAATGGAATAGTTACTTTTTACATTGTTGGTAATTCTAAATATCAAAGCTGAAATCATAAATGGATGGCAAAGAAGAAAAATATACTTCTCAATACCCATGGTTGTCTTTGGAGACAGGTGACATTAATTATGCATTTGATATTCATGTGTTCCAAATAGATTAGAATCAAGAAGTAACTATGCAGTTTTAGGTTGGAAGGTCTGGAAATATTTCATTTGGCTTAAGCAGAGATGCAAAGTTTTGGAATATATAAATAATGGTAGAAATTAGAATGCAAATCACTAAACAGCTGAACCAAATTCCAATATCCTCCAGAATAGAAAGTGTATGATAATTGTAATCATGCTTTCTTCCATCAGGAAATATTTGGTTCAACTGTTTGTTGATTCTATAGTCGCATAAATTTTCCAGGAAGATATAAAAAAATGAGAGGATGATAGAAAGGCCAAATGTAATTCTTCAACACTGTGATCTTATTTCAGAGATAATGTTTCAACATCAGGATTTGCCATCTGCAGACCTGGCAACTGCAAAGTACTCCCTATTTTGGCTTGGTTAATTAGCCAGGCTTGTTGAGGTGACTTAACAAAATTTAAGGTGAATACAAAATGGTAAGACTTGTTACTACTCAGTAAATTTACACGATTATAATGAAGAAATGTATCTGCAAGTTTTTCCATATCTATACTCAGTAGAAGGAATTGTCTGTGAAAGAAATATCTCACATCTTGTAATTACCTTGATATCTTTATGGCATCTATCCATCTCCTGTATTCCTGAACGGATGAAACTGCAAAGTAATGTTTTCGATCTCGCTCATCTTGGTATTCTGTAAATTGGAAACATTGACCAAACAAATATAAACTTTCACTACATGATGACCAGGGATTGCCCAATATCATGGCTTCAATATGAAAAACACACATATACAGTTATGAGGCCCTAGAGGAAATTAATTTTGCTATATTGCTAAAAAGAGAGAAAAAACATGTTTCCACTCTACATAATAGTTACCATGGTAAGGTAAAATGATAAGAAAGGTAGATAGAAGAATGATTTCATTCAAATACTTGTGATGGAAGCCCAAATTCTGAATAGCAGTCACATCAATCTCAGGCACTGGAAGTGATTTTTTCATAATTTACATTTCTAAAATGATTTTGTTTATTTCTAATCTAAATAAAGAGTTAACCACTGATGCTGCCAATATTGCCACCTCCATTCCCATAATGACAGGGACTATTTAAATTTGGAAAATTCATCTCTCCTAAAAAATCCAAGCCTGCTAAAAATGTCAGTTTATTCCTGTCTGTTATTAAAAAGGAAGCACATTTATCTAAAAAAGCAACATATGTGTTTATGGTAGTTGTTTGTTTATTTGCCATTGTTGTCATGATTGTTTATGTTTTTTTGTATGTTTTTGTTTGTGGCATTTTCTTTTCTTGTTGCTTACCAAGAGAGAATACATATCGTCCATTATCCACAGGTTCCTCTTTGATCGTACATCTTTCCAGCAGCAATGCTCCAAGAGGCTGAAAATGGGAGCAAAAGATAATGTTATATTCAGACTTTATAAGAAAGAACAAATGTGAAATGATCATTACAATCATTTTTGCTTCAAAGTTTAAATGTCTTTTGCTTTTTTCTATCAGTTTTAAGGATTTCTTAATTTGTTATTCATAAAAAATTTCCTTTCAAAATAAGACTATCTAGCTCAAATGCTGACTGGTAAAATCACATTTTGTGTATTTTAATTAATAATGCAAGTTTTCTATTTCGAAAAGGTGTAGAATGCTTGAATAAGAGAGGCTGCTTCCCAGAGCTTAATTTTCCTTTCATTTCCCTCCCTACCAACCCCTTCTTTTTCTTTTTCTTTTTCTTTTTCTTTTTCTCTTTCTCCCTCGCCCTCTTCCTCTTACTCATATTCCTCCCTTCCCCCTCCTCTTGAAATACAATTTCATTTCATAGTTCAAACAAGTGGCATGTATGGAGACTAAAATTTCTTACATCTAGTACCCGTCTTGTTTCATGGATTCTGAAGTAAAACAGGAAGTTGGATTTCAATCGAAACAGTCTTTCCCTGTAATCTGTGGTAAAAACAAAACAGAACAATGGTTTACAAAAACAAGGGTTTCAGAGAATTTTCAAGGTAACAGCAACTGAAATAATAACAAAAGGTGGTAAGCAAATAATTATGATTGGGACAATTTATCATGTAGATCTAAACGCAGCCATTTCTGAAGCAAAGCTACAGAAAGGTGGCATGCACATTCAGATGGATGAGGAAGTGGTAGATTGTCTCATTTCCTGAACTAGAATTTAATCTATTCCACAAATTGAGGCAAATTCTTACAATCAATCATACTGGGTCAGGCTATCTGTGACCAAACTGAACATTCAAAAGATGCTTATTTCGAACAACTTCTCCAAAATTATAATGTGCACTCACAAAAGTACTTTATCAAAGTCTTGGGGCTTGCACATGACATAAAAAATACTATTACATATGGGGCGGGGCATCAAACTTATTAATGTTTTCCACTTTCACGTAGGCCTACACTACACTACAGCCTTACAGTTACAGGGTAACAAATTTTTCATCTCAGATAATTTATTGGAATAATTGGTATCAATCACACACTTAGATTTATTGAATGTGGAATATAATTGAAGTTAGAGAAGTAGAGTTGTATATGAATACATCTCCATACAAAATGGAGGAATTCCATTGCCATCCCCTGATAGCTCGATGCCATCTACTTAAATAATATCTAGCTTCCTATTCGGGCTTTATTTAACATTTTACACTTTGTCTTTATTATTTATATTATCATTCTCTTTTAATTACATTTACATTTACATTTACATTGTACCAGGATAGCTGACTAACCTAAAATGTCAAATATCAGATTTAAAACGTTAATATTCATGAATCCTGGCTTGAAAGTTGGATATAATCAAACTAATCCCCTGAATGCTGAGACTGAGTCAGAGTTCAATAGAAAAAAATTGTGTTTTATCGAATATCGACAATCGATGGCAAAAGTCATAATAAATCATAAATTGCTTCAAAACAAGAAATGAAATTCTATTAGCTTACAGTCGTCAATGGGAATATAAAATGCATATTTATTGAAAAAAAGGAGAGAAATATATGACAGTTTAAATTTGTTTTTGTAAGAATTTTTGAGGGCACCAAATGGCATGACGTGGGACTGAAGTAAAACAACCTACTTTCTCGCCGACGTCGTTGCTGTTTATACCAAAGCCTTCCCTCCACATCTGGTGATGAACAGGCTAGAGTCAGCAGTTCTTGATCACTGTATCTCATTTCGTGGGTTTAGTGAACTGCCTTTCTTATAATCTTGACAAAAACTTTGATAATTTTGGGAGGAAATAACCTCCCAACTCTGTCATGAATATTCATGAGCCGCATGCGCGTGCGCAATTAATTAATCATGCGCTATATGCACGAAGGTGTTTTTTTTTGGGGGGGGGGGGCTGTCATAACAATATATAGGAAGCAGGTTTCTGCTTAGAGTTTCCCCGACGGAAAATAACTTCGAATTGAAAGAGATGAGAAAATTCCCACTACAATTTTTATTTTTGTTTTATTTTCTCTTGTTTTATTTTTTGTAGACCTGTCTCTCCACTATCTTTATTGTAAGTAGGCTCAAAACAATGTTGAGGATCTTACTTCGCGCGAAATAGGGTGCCTACATGATTTTGGTGGAATTGAATGCAGTCAGATTTGGCTGAAAATCCTTTATCAATTTGATTGCTTGTTTGCAATTGTTTAGTTTACAAAGTTGCAGTTTCCCGGCTAAGAGCACTGCCCTCGCACATTGTTAGATAAAATGAATGAATAATTTTTGCATTTACATACAAATAAACAACAGATAGCACCCTGACCGCAACATTGCAGTTAGGGGAATTAACCCCGGAGTAATTTGTTATCCAAGACTGAGGAAAACGAAATATGATGATCAAACTGTGAAAATTTGAGCCAAATCGAATGCAAGGAAATGACAGGGAAAATAGTCTTGGCTTCCTTTCGATTATCGGAAGTTTTGCTAAAGTGATCATGGGGGTTGATTTAAAAACCTGAGGGCAAGCCCTCTTCTACAGTCTACTTAACTACGTCGATACTCATTAAGCACCTGTTCAGCATCAAATAGAGGCAGGGACGGGGAGGGGAAGGGGATCTCAGACTATATATGAAAATGCTTAATTTTAATTTTTTTTAAAGATGTTCATAAGTTGCATGATTCTTTTGATTTTTCACTAAGGCGGGACATGGCACGATGCCATCCATCAACCGATCCTCTATGTCTCGACTTGTCTTTTTTTCTATGTTGTTTGTTTGTTTGTCCGTTTGTGCGTTTGTTTCTTGTTTTTGGTATTTCTTTAATTTGCTTTTCACTACTATTAAATTATAAATTAACGTACAAAAAAATCTGGAAATACTCTTTAGATGCTTTTTGTCTTTTCACCCCCTTCTTTTTCGACCGACTGACGTGTTGGTTTTTTTCCTTCTAAAGATGGCATATTGGAGCTAGGGCATTCTTGAAACCCCCTTTTTGCAATAGGACATCACCCAATCCATCAACATCTTAGAAATACTGTTAGCTCCTGCACATTCTGATTCAAAGGATATCGGGTTTTTTTTTTTTTTTTTTTTTGGGGGGGGGGGGGGGGTGAA
>BQKZ01006436.1:2754-15192 GCA_036244855.1 Temnopleurus reevesii | reverse complement strand
CCCAAACCCTGATATCCCCAAAAAGTCAATATCTGTATAAAAAAAAACCCAGACAACTTCTTTCATCATTGCCGCTGGTATTGGCCTCGCCCAGTACAAAAAATAGCATGTCAACTTACAATTGAAGCCTCATCATGTTGGCGCGACCCCTTGCGGGATGTGTCCCAAATTGTATTTTTTCAATGTTAACAGCTATGCATAAGGTTGGACTTTTATTTCAATGCTATGAATAAGTTTTTTTAATTTGAATAATTGTGTTATTGATTATCATTGAGAGTTGTCTGGAGCAGATTTCAAATTAAAAATCCTGATTTTACCAGAAGTTTTCCTTAACTGATTTGATGCCAGATACAATCAAAAGAGCGATATGTGGGCAGTTGGTTGTGTGCTTTATGAGCTTGTAACACTGAAGAGAGCATTTGAGGCAAATGTGAGTATACTTTTCATCCCATTTTACTTGATTTAATTTCAATACATGGATGTGATTCACATCCTCAGTGGAGGATGTACCAGGTACAATGCATCGTCATGATTGTGGCTTTTCTTGTTTCAAATCTCATGCAACTGTTTGGATCAAATTTTAGATAACCTGGTATGCAGTCTTGAGGTTACGCATGTTTGGAAATCACCCACAGAGCAACCTGGTAGGATTGTAGCCGTTAAAGGGTATCTGAGGCCCAAAATAATAATTTGCTAGTGCCCTGTTGGAATGCTCCCAAAGTAGTGCAAAATATCCATTTGTGTACATGCCTGAATGACATGACAGGTTCTGTCGCACCGATCTCTGACCAGTACAGCGACCAATTGAAACGTCTCCTCCTGCGGATGCTACACCTTGACCTTGAAAAACGACATACTACAGACCAGTTCATAGCTGTAGCAATCATATGTTTTATCTTTTTTTGTTCATATAGAATCTTCCTGCATTAGTGATGAAGATCATGAGGGGTTCCGTCGCACCCATCTCTGACCGGTACAGTGACCAGTTGAAACGCCTCCTCCTTCGGATGCTGCACCTTGACCCTGACAAACGACCTACGATCGACCAGGTCATGGCCGAGCCAATCATCTTCAAGGCTGTCATTGAGGTCTGCATGACTATGGGCGCTGTCAAGTGTCATCCAAAGTGAGTATATTTGCCCCCCCCCCCCTCAAATTGTTTGGATGCCCCCAATCCACTGACGCTCGAAAATTGACCCGACTTTTGGAGACCCTTTTAAGCCTAAAAATATTTTTAAAAATAATTTTAAAAACTCTTTCTGACTGATGTTTCTTTATCAAATCATACATTAGAGGGTAAAAGCAGGTCAGCATCAATTACTATCTTTTGATCCTTCATATCTTGTGGTGTCTTTTGTTATACAGATAACTCTGCCTTCTTAGAACCACAAAAGTCTGTTTATCTCAGGAGAAATTTAGAGTTGAATTCTACATACAGTATTCCATATGATTTGTTTCAAATTTTCAATGATTGTTCCCAGGACCAATCCCATGCTTGCAACACGGCCTCCTACAGGCTGTCAGCGGAGGCCAGCCTCTAGAGTCAGCAGTGCTAGGTCTTCATCACACAGATGATTATGATCACATATATTTTCATGATCTTAATATGATGCAAATATTAATCTTTTAATTGTTCAATGATAGGCTTGTTCCGTTCTGCGAAGAACATTTTTCTGTGTTACAAACATAAGAGTTTGTACCAAATCATGACACAATATTTGTTTTCCATATGATTTTTTTTACAGGACCAACCCCATGCTTGCAACACGGCCTCCCGCAGGCAGTCAGCGTAGGCCAGCCTCTAGAGTCAGCAGTGCTAAGTCTTCATCACACAGATGTAAGTTGTGAATGATGGAGTTATTTTCCTTTCCAAGATCTTGATGTTGATTAATATTGTTTCAATTTGGACAGCTTAGATTTTTTGGAAAATTTGTAATACATGTGTCAAATTTTCTCATGATGTAAGGTCAATAGTTAAAGTTATCAGGCTAATGTCAGAGGGGATGTTGCAAGAAAGTTGTTCTTGATCGGCAGGTGCCAATCAAAATTATTGTTTCATGTGCATATTGATTATTTATAATACCTCTGTAGAGGATCTTAATTTATTGTCATTTGCCTGAGCTTTATTTAATCATGACAGATAATTTGTCTAGTTTAAACAATACACCTTGTTTTGGTTTGGTTGTTTTAACATTAGGACAATATCTTTAAATTACCCATTAATGTGAAAATTTCTTCCCATTGACTAGGACTTGTTTTCATTTGTCTTCCTTTCTTCACAGCAAACATCGTCTTGGAGAGCAGCGGAAGCGGTGGGCTTCCTAAGCCCCGCCCTCTCTCTGTGATTTGCTGCTGGGGGAACGGTATCCCATCCCCTCTAAGGTTACCCCTCCCACACACAGACACAAAGGTCCTACAAGTTTCTATTGGGAGGTCGCAGAAGACTGGTGTGACGCACAATGGACGTCTCATCATCTGGGAGGTAATATGTAGTAAAGTTGTATTGTCAATCTGCAAAATCTTTTTCTAACGCTTCCCCAGCCCTGTCCTCTGCTAGGGTTGTAGTATCCCGTCCCCTCTCAGACTATCCCTCCCACACACACCGACACCAAGGTCCTACAGGTCTCTATTGAGAGATCGCAGAAGACTGGTGTGACGCACAATGGTTGTTTCATTATCTGGGAGGTAATGAATGCATTTTTCTTTTTCATTTTTTTTTCAAATATGATGAAAAATATGTTCTTCAATTCCTGTTTAGTTAGGGGATAAAATGAAGTACTACATATAGCATGAACATCCCATGGTGTATGAGAGCATTTCTCAATCAAATTTTCCAGTGGGAGATCCTAGAAGACTGGTGTGATGTACAATGGTTTAGAGTAGAATGGTATTCCATCCCCTCTCGGGCTACTCCTCCCACACACCGACACAAAGGTCCTACAAGTCTCGATTGGGAGATTACAGAAGACTGGTGTGTCTTTGATGTATTAGAGCCTTCATTTAGTATTCATAATTCCAAAGAGGAATATTTCTCAAATTACACCTCTTGGTTGTCCAAGATTTTTCCCCATTTATTACTTTTTAGTTTGTTACTTACTTATTTAGTCATTATTTTTATGTTCTTACTTTTTGAAGCATTTCAGTAGTGTTTTCCTATCTTCCCATAAAAAATTCCCAGACCTCTGATAGATCACAGCGCAGTTTAGTATATTGACTGGGATAGACAGACTCTCTCATTATCATCATCTTGCACAGATATTGATGGAGGTGTATAGAGTTTTATCATAATATTATTTGGGGGTGGGAGGGGGCAAACCAAGATTTTTTTCCCCATCTGTTCTTACTTCTGATTCTATTTTCATTTTAGTACCGTTGGAAGCATTTCAGTAGTATTTTGATATAACATATCCTTTCTTCCAATGAAAAGGACCTCACCGCATATAAGCTGTGATATATTATATCACGGAGCAGTTGAGTATTTTGGCTGCAGTATTATAGACTTGATTTTGATATGATCTATTTTTCTATTTCATTAACATTTTTACAATATGAACATAAAATTATATTGATTTGGAAACAGAAATATTAATATTTTATAATACCAATTGAACATAAATTAATAATGCGTAATATCTGGACAGCAAATGTTATTATGATTATTAAGACTGTCTCATTATCTTCATTTTCAAAGATATCGATCGAGGTGTATATACTTTTATCAGGCGATTATGGGGGTGGGGGCCAAAATGTTCTCCCTGCATCATACTGTTCACAAATGAAATGCACATCTATTTTGCTTCATTTTTCTTTTTATGTTATAATTTCTCTCAGAATAGATAAATGGAAGCAATATCTTTCTTCTAGAATGTTTGTAAAATTATTCTTTTTATTTCATTAATTGTTTTTGGCAGTCACCATCAATAGGCACAGATTCAGGCCTTCCTGGTGCTGTAGATCAGACTGTACCTCTATACATACCTCGCTACCTAGAGGGCCAATCAGCTGTATCTATACAGAGCGTATCGTGTGGAGATCTATTTGTCGCTTGTCTTACAGGTAACACATTCTCATCGATCTTTCCCTTTTGCTGTAATTCTATTTTATAAAAATGAGGTTAACTGAACCTTGCTTACATCAGACTCACCCAAGACAAATTATTTAATTCATCAAAGGCCTCATGAAGCCGATTTGTCTTTCTATTTAACTGACTTTAATCCTTATTTGTCAAATATTTCAAGTAAAAGCACTTTCTTCATTCTCCCAGAATTCAAGTAAGGCAAGGTTGATTCTTAAGGCCCGCGCACACCAAAGACGGCACGGTAGCACAGCACGGTGCCTACGCAACATCTCCTCTGTGATTGGTCAATTGTTAAACATCCTGTGCGCGGAGGAGCGCACTGGCCAATAACAACCAAGATAGCACGTACACACTGTGCCGTTGTGCCGTGCCGTGTTTGGTGTGCTGTGGCCTTTAGTCTACAGTTTCTTAAAATAGATTATTAAGAGTTTCACAAACTAGATTTTTAAAGTCTGGGACCAGAAGTTGAGATGACATGAAAGTAAGCGGTAGTTTGCTATACAAAGTGCTCTCGAAATTGCGTCTGTTGTCTCCAAACACTGTTCTACCTCAAAATGACTCATTGTTCTAACAGAAAAATGGACACATTCGGACTAAAATCTATGCCAGTTCTGCAGTGTAAATGGAAGTGATCACTAGTCAGTCAACAAATTATTTTTTGTCTTAAATTACTTTTCGTCTGTAAGGCTAAATGTGTAGCCTCTTCACGTGATCAAACATATTTTTTCCCCTTATACCTCGCATCTACAGACAGAGGTATCTTAATGACATTTGGCAGTGGCGCCCATTGCTCTCTGGGTCACGTTAACTATCAGGAGCTCTCTCAAGCGAAGACTCCTGATTGGATTATGATATGTCACATGACATTGAAATAATATGGTTGTATAATGACATGTAACAGCCATGCGACGAGCATCAAATTTGATTAAATCTTCATGCATCTTTCATTCATCTTTTGATCTTCCCCAACAGACAGGGGCATTTTGATGACATTTGGCAGTGGCGCCCATGGATGCCTGGGTCATGGTAACTACCAGGATCTCTCACAAGCGAAGATTGTCGAGGCCCTTCTGGGGTACGAGGTAGCGTTGGTCTCATGTGGGGCGTCACATGTCATGGCAGTGACCAATGAACATGAAGTATTCTCGTGGGGGAGAGGCGATAATGGTAAGACGCAGATTTATCCCACAATCTTTCACTTGGTCATGAAAGTTTACATATACATGGTTTGTATTCAACAAACTGATTATTCTAAAGATGATAATTGTAATTGTATAGAAAGCACATCCTTAAATATCAAACTTACGTAAAACCTGTCAATCAGTCCTCATGTGAAACGTCTTTGCATCTTTGAGAGATCATGTCAAAAGAATATCAATTCAACAGTGAGCTTTGTTCCAGATTTTTTTTTTTTTTTACAGTTGCATGGTAAGGGTCATCAAAAAAATAAGTTATTATTCAATGATGTTATTACCCAAGTATAGACATTGAGTATGAATTTGCCATATTTTTGAATATTTAACCATCATCATCATCATCATCATCGTCATCATCATCACAACTACTATCATCATCATAATCATAATCATCACCACAACCCTCTTTCTCATCCTCCTCCTCCTCATCAGCATCATCATCAACATCATCACCATCATCAGCATCACCACCACAAATCATTATAATCTTCATCACCATCATCATCATCTTCACCACCATCATCATCATTATCATAACCAATACCATCTTCATCTTGAATATTAAACTTGGCCATTGATAAACTACCTTTTTTCCTCTTTTACATCAACAGGTCGTCTTGGTCTTGATAGCCAAGAGTCTGCTTCGTCCCCTCAAGCAGTATTACTACCCCCTCAGCACCAAGCCAGGTCTGTCTGCTGTGGGGTGGACTGTTCTATGATCATTACCCAGGAAGGGGCAGTGATAGCTTGTGGAAGTAACAGGTAAAGGAGGGAGATAGTGGTAGTGGTGGTGGTGATGTTGGTGTTCATGGTAGAGGTAGAGATAGTTGCAGACACAGTGCTGTTGCTGGCGATTGTGGTGGTGGAGGTGATGGTGGAGGCGATGGTGGTCATTGTGGTGGTGATGATGTTGGTAAGAGTGATGTTGTTGATGATGATGATATTGATGATGATGGGGCAGATGATAATAATGATGGTAATAGTGATAATGATGACGATGATGATGATGATGATGATGATTATGATGATGATGATGATGTTGCCTGATGTTGCCACCCCCACAACACCAAGCAAGGTCTGTGTGCTCTTGAGTGGACTGTTCTATGATCATCACCATGCAAGGAGAGGTGATAGCTCGTGGAAGTAACAGGTGAGTGATGTAAATTTTGAGTTTAAAAGATGAAGATGATGTTGATGATGTGATAATGATGAGCAATATTACTACCCCCTCAGCACCAAGCCAGGTCTGTGTGCTGTGGGGTGGATTGCTCTATGATCATTACCCAGGAAGGGGCAGTGATAGCTTGCGGCAGTAACAGGTGATGATGCTCATCATTTTTCTTCTTCCGATCACTTTGAAAGATGGGAATGTTGTTGATTTTGATGTTGTTGTTGGTTTTGATTTTGAATTTTCATTTTAATTCTACTGAGGATGGTTATGATATTGATGATGATGAAGATGATGATGATGATGATGATGATGATTATGTTGAGGATAATAATAATAATGATGGTGGTGGTGATGATGATGATGATGATTACCATGATGATGATGATAATGATGATGATGATGGTGATGATAATAATTATGATTGTGGTGGTGATGATGACAATGGTGCTGATGTTCATGGTGATAATAATGATGATGATAATGACATTGATGATAAGGAATTTGAGAATCCTTAGCACCAGGCTAGGGATGTCTGTTGTGGTGTGGGCTGCTCTAAGATCACCCTCAAGAATGAATGGGGATAGCTTGTAGTAACAGCTGAAACCATGGTGAATTGATGGTGGTGATGATGATGATTTTTTTTTTGGGGGGGGGAGGAAGATGACAATGGAGAATATGATAATGGCCATAAGGGTGATGATGTTTAAGATGAAGATGAAGAAATTTATAATGATGATTGTAATTACTCTGACGATTATCATAATTAGGAGTAGACAGATTTGTTTTCATATGAATAATGAAGTTAATTTCATCAATGAGTAATGAAAATGATGGAACAAATTTTGATTCGCGCTCAAAGTTTTCCATTCATTCATTTTGTTTTAATTTCAAAAGCACATAAGTTTGTACCCATTAGATGTTTCTTTTATTACAAGAAATACTCTTAATCAATTTTTTTCTGTATATAGATCCAACAAATTAGGCTTGGACCAAGGGGACCAGCACATAGAAGAGGTGTTTACTCTCACCCAAGTCAGCACTCAACCTTTACCACAACTCAGCATCTCCTCCGCAGCCATTGGCACGTCACATTCTGCTTTTATTACAGGTTAGTGTTGATAATTGTGATGAAGATAATTAGGAGGATCAAGATGATGATAATAGTTATTGGTGGTGGTGATGATGATGATGATGATGATGATGGTGATGGTGATGATGATGATGATGATGATGATGATGAGGATGATGATGGTGATGATGGTGATGGTGATTATGATGATTAGGATGATGATGATGATGATGATGATGATGGGGATTGATGATGGTGATGATAATGGTGGTTCTGATATTTTGATATCCTTAATTTTCTTTGTTATTTTCCAGACAAAGGGGAATGCTACACGCTCGGGTCGAATCAGTTCGGACAGCTCGGTTGTAGAACAGACACCACAACTCCCAGAATTCCATGCAAGCCCAGCTTTCCTGGTGACGTCACTCTCAGTCAGGTTGCCTGCGGAGACATGTTTACAGTTGTCATAGCACCAGGTTAGAAAACTCAAAAATAATTTTAGGATTGTAGCTGTTCTGTAGTGCTGCGGTTCCAACTCTTGCCTTTAAACCAGAGGGTGTTAAGTTCAAGTCCTCCCCATGGAATGGTCGCGAAATTCGCGTATATTAATGCAGAGCAAAAAGTTTAGCTTGTAAAGTACCTATTTTTCGAAATCCCTCTTGCACTGGTATATGTTGAGCTAAAGCCAAGATAATAATAATAAAACAAAGTGGAAACGAGTGCTATATAAAAAGCGTGTAATTACATGTATAACTTTTATTATTATCATGGTTATCATTTTTATCACTCTATTTTCATTTAAAATTCATTTTGAGATTTGATGCATTATCTTATTTTATTAGTATACATGTATCAATATATTCAGGCCTGGTGATGAATGAAACCAGTTTCCATCTTTAGAATAACTGAATCAAATATTCTAGTTTGTATATTTCAGTATATCCATGTACAAGTCCTGCAATGTGAATGTGTGCTTACCGTATCACCATATAATTAATTAATTTCTTTTAAGATGACAAAGTCTTCACCTGGGGAAAAGGAGCAAGAGGAAGGATAGGGCGCTCTCTACAGGACTCCAGTGTTCCGCGCCAAGTTGTTTTAGATGACAAAGAAGATGTGAATGTGATGTCTGTATCGTGTAGCCATAGCAACACCATCGTGGCTGCAAAATGTAAGTAGAAATGTTTACTCCCCATGTAAATACTCTGCTTAAAAAATTGAAAAGAAGAGACTACCCTCAAATAATAATTTTTTAAAACGAGCAGACAAAATTGGTGAGCAGAACAAAAAAAGTTTGAAGAAAATCGGGCAAGTAATAAAAAAAATTATGACATTCTTACAGATTTGAAAAGATGGGCAAATCAATTAAAATTTTCAGACATGCTGTCAATTTGATGATGTTATGGGTTATATTATATTTATTATTGTTATTATTATAATGTATTTTATTTTCAATTTTGGGGAAAAAGTAACATTCTATAACACTGATATGGAAATAATAAATGGTCAGTTGGGCACCTATAACGTAGTTGCCAATTTATCTAAATATTTAAACGTTCATAGCTTTCTTATTAGATTTTAGATTATTCTCAAACTTATTCAATCCTGCTCATGTGATTTTTCTGCTCCTGTTGAATAAATAGATGTGTACATATATTTTAATCAATGTATTACTGATCTGGAAATGACCAAATTTATCTGTTTTGAATATCATCAAAACAGACTGTAATGAATTTTATCCATGAGTGATTTCATTTATTAAATTATTTCTCTCGCCTCCTGAAAAGTGAGTCCATTCTGAGGTGGTGCAATAAAAGGGATACCAGTTACTGTTTATCTACAATTTCTATCATTCTTGTAATCATGGTACAATCATGTATGCTTATTAGCTTTTATACAAAGATGGTATAATCACTGGTATTGTAATGTTTATCTTTCATATTGATGCAATATATAAAAAAAAATATATCCAGGAAAATTGAAAAGTTCTTTACCACCTGGAAAAAAGCTCATTATAATGAAAATGATTTAATGTGTAGGCATGTATGAATTTTATTTCTCATATATGACCTTTTGAATGAACCCATTGATGTCAATTTGCTTTCTCCTGAAGCAAAGGCCTTGAAATATTGGGATTTGATGACAAAAAGGGTGACTGTGATTCATTCAAGTAAATGTATCTTTGTTATGTTGTATTTTTTATTTGCCTTTTTTTTTTAATTTATGTTGCAGATGTGGAGACAGATGCGTGAGAAGTTTCACCATGGTTGCTAATGAGGGATAGCATACTACAGTGGAAACTCAATATAACGAGGTGCTTGGGACCATTAAAATACCTTGTTATAATATCTCTTTATAGCAGAGTTAAAAGACAATAAGTTAGTGAGAGCTTGAACCAGACTTTGTTATAACGAGTTTCCATAGTAATCATTATGTGTACATGTATAAACATGACCAGAATAAACCAACATGACACAACCAAGCATTTGTGCTGAGATCTACAAATTAATAATACCAAAAGGTGCCATTTTACATCATCCAGTTTTGCTTTTTTCTTAGTTTTACTTCATTACAAAGCAATCAACAAGTATTACTGAATGAGTATTGCTAATGTTTCAAATTTACAACAAAATATGTTGTATTTTATAGTCTAAGGGGGTGTTGTTCAAAAGATACAATTGTTCTGAAATCAACTGCATATCCGTTGCAAATTGTAACGCGTATTTTCATTCGTGCATGATATACACTTCTAACAAGATGTGCATGAAACAATGATTTTGATTGGCGCGTTCCGATCAACTGCAACTTACGATTAATTGCAACTTTTGAACAACACGCCTTCGGAAGGTACTGCTGAAATTCTTGGCTAGTCGATTACATTGGGTTTATAGCCGTAAACTAAATTAATCCTCCCATTAATTTCTCAAGTACTTTTTACGTAGTACAAAGAAATCTTATCACTAAATGTTATTGCATGTACATTTTTGGCATCTTTTATTGTATGTGTGTGATTCATAAGCTTTTGACACTGTATATATACTTTAACCCCTCAAAGTATTAACCAAGAAGGTATTACATTTTCAAAGTTCAATTTTCTGGCTGATTACCTCTACAGGTATTACATGATGTATGAATATTTTAGTCGAGTATTCAAATGCCTGTTGTAAATTTTCATATCATTATATAAGCATGTTCCCATTATTCCACTTTCTACCTTGACATGTTTTTCATAGTGTTGAACGCTCAAAAATGCAATCCTTTATGTGGTCTGTGACATGTGCATATTACTTCTGTTTCGTTTTAAAAATATTTTTTTTGTGAGCACCTTGAATGCTGAATACTGTAACACTGAAATTTTGGCCGACGGGGGGAGTTTTTTTTTGCGAATTTTGCAACCATGAATTTGCCCAAATGTTCACAATGCCCATAGACTTTTGTGCATCATTCTTTCAAAACATGAAAACAGCAACTTTTAATGTGCGAAAAGGTATGAAATTCAATTAATTTACTAGGATTTATGAATTAGACTAACATATCTAGTATTCTTAGTAATCCAAGACAAAAATAATTGTACCCCTGATGAATTGATAAAGCGGTGATTGTGAAGATAATCGTACACATGTAGGGTTGTATAGCATGATATTCTGTTTTTACTTTTGTAAGACAATCAGAAGACTTAATTCACGAAAAATTGTGTAGCAAATTTGAATTTTCCCACTCACTGGTTATTGAACATTAGTCCATTTGTTGGTCTGATATGGTTAGACAAGTCATTGACTATTCTTTACTTCTACTTAATATTTTTATTGTATTCTTAGATTTGAATTTATCATGGGCTTTGTTGAACTCTGATTTCCTTTGAGAAAAAGAATGTATTCTACTGTATTCTAGTCATAATTATGTTAAGATAATTATTCTTATTTGAATCTGGTAAAAAAAAATCATGGCTCTGCACATATGCACTCAGCTGTAATTCATATTCTCAAATAATTAAATTAAGAAAATATCCAGATAGCAATTATTAGTTTTACTGAGTGCCCCTTTTGAAAGTACACTGTAGTTTAAATTGCAAGTTATTATGTTTCAATTGTCTAATGTTATGTGTGCTTCCATTTCCTACTATTGAAAATTGGGAATGTTCTACCATTCTAATATATTTGAAAGATGTTTTTTTTAATGATATCCAGAGAGGTGGCTGAATTTATTTTGTACTGAAGATATTAACCTCCTTTTTATATGCAATCAATTATATGTATTTTATAACTTATATTTGTATTCATCATTTGCTTGAGCATTCAGGACTATTTTGTATTAAAAAGATAACTACTTTTGAAAAAAAAATACTGGGTTGGCTCCCTTATTTCTTTCATGTTTTTGTCAGTTCTTCCCTCTCTATCCTATTTCCACTTTCCTTACCTGACCTTCCCTCAAAATTCCCTTCCCTTACTGAGGCGTTGTGGCGTGCGCCTGAAATCAAGCTGTTCGGGACAGTCATAGAATTGGGTTAGTTCCTGCCTGTGGGTTCAAAGCCTGGTCACATACCGTCTTTCGGATGGAGACGTTAAGATGGCGATCCTCGTTCTCTCTTCTTGTGGCGTAAATATTCAAATTTGAATGATACACGCCTTTAAACTACATCCTTTCCTTTCCTATTCTCTCTACTTCTCTCCATTCGTTTCTGTCTCTCCATTCGTTTCTGATTGGATTTATCTCTTGCTGTCAGTAACCCAAGGCCAAAAAAATGTTAAGATGCCCTCCAGGCGACCCTAAAAAATAGCCCGACATGAAATTTATCTTTTGTCTATCACCAAAATTGAAAAATCATAATAAATTTGTAAATAGGCATGTGAAATATGATCTAGAAAATCTTTTTATATTCCTCATGAATTGTTTCAATTGTGTTTTTTTTTTTTTTTTCAAATAA
>BQKZ01006435.1:23085-34983 GCA_036244855.1 Temnopleurus reevesii | reverse complement strand
TGAGGCAGGGGATATGTGAACACGCTGTATGTGTATTCTAAAGGCATATTTTCTTACCTCCACTGAGACGAGGGTGTGCTGTGGCGAATGTTCTGGGGTGTCTTTCCTTAGCTCCGGTGACTCCGTACAGTCCAGTCCCACATCATTCAAACATTTGTAGTGACAGGTGTATTTACAATCTGTATCAAAACAATACAAATATAAATGTCTATGATATATATGGTCTTCATCAAAAGAAAAAAAATGCTGGTGGTATTACGATTATGATGCTAACATTTAAAAAATGGATCACAGACATATTGAAAATATTTACCAAAATGCACAAACTATATGATGCATCTAACATAATGATGAATCAGAGCACTATTGAATATATAGTATATAATACCTTCATAAGATGTAAAAAAAAAAATAATAAATAAACAAATAAAAAAAGTATTCAACAGTATAAAAACTGAACATGCTATAATACAAAATGTAACAGGCACATTCATATGATCATTTAATCAATAAAATATAAATTCTCATTTATTACAGAAAATTAGAAAATTTTCTGAGTATCATACAATGGGACAAAATACTGTCTAATCTATGAAATAAATATATATATACAATATAGCACAATAAGATTCAGACTTCTTAATTCAAGAAGAATGATAATTTTATCCAATTGGTCTTTTGTCAGACGAGTGAAGATTGCTCATGCCTTTACTGTAAATCTATGAAAGAATACAGGAAAGTTAACAATTTTGAAGAAGGAATATAGGTAAAACCATACAGGGTAATACCCTCTATGGTAAAAGATACACTACCGTGAAACTGTTTTTATGTTAAATGTATATCACACAAACTAATACAAAAAAGTTGTGTGATATCGATGAAGGTTTACATATATATATTATATATATATTTTTGCAAAATCATTGCTTCAGTTGAAATGACAAAAATCTAATATTTTGTCTCTAAATGCCACAAATTCTATACAATCTACTGACATATTCACTTTGAAACACACCTTCACAACTTGAAAAAAATGGGGACTTTTTTAAAATTTCTATGATGGAGTTTTCAAATGAAAAGTAAGCAAATCCACACACGACTAAACAATACATGTTGTTTGTATACCTGGATAGGTGGTAGGCGATTTATTATTGGAATTTCCTGTATCTTTCATGGGTTGGGGAAAAATGGGGAAAAATGAAAGAGGTTTATTTCTGACATAAATGAAGGGACAGCTAACAACCATACAATCATACTAAACATATCCTATTATAACTACTAGGAAGGGGGATTATAAGATTGACAAAGAAGACAACATCACAGTTTCTGTTTGATGTGAAAAATTGAGGATACATTAAAATCATGGATATTCTTATACTTCCATGTTAAAATGATGAATTCCTCAATACTACAATACATAAATAAATGGCATCATTAAAATGATGACGTTGTATCAAATGTCCTATTCTTGTACATTAAGACCTATTTCTCCCTAGATCTAATTTCCCCTAAAACACATCAAAATATTTGATTGTTTCCAAAGATATTTTTAAATAATTGGCACTATCATTACGCAAAACAATTTCTCTTTCTGAAAAGAAATATTTTGTCTTACATCTTTGACCTCAGGCAACTTCACTATTATATAATTAAAGTCACAAAAACCTTCACAAATAGTATGTATAAAATGCATGTACATCAATGTTGAACAACTTTTGAATACAGAACCTAAATACCTCAGAACTAATATTGACACAATGTTATTCTTCATACATTATCAATCAAACATGACATCCAAAAACCATAAAAATTGACAAAAAAGTCCAGAGTCATGCACGAACAGAACTTTGAATTGAATAAATAGAGACAGATAGATGTGGTAATACAAACATCCAAGTGCAATCGTGTGCAATTATATATGGGTATAGTGTCAATATATATCATGCGTCTCATGCATAGACCAAGCAAAAAAAGTTTAAATTTATATTCATAATAATTGTGTTGATCAGACTTATGTGGTGAACATTGTGATAGACAATAAGAGTATTGTTAAAAGATCACATTGAATCGTCATGTGATCGGCTGTAAAAAAGCAGGAGTTTGAAAAATAATAATAAATTGAAGGACAGTGGAATGTTAACTCATAATTCTAGATAAAAAAAATAATAAAGGTGATATCTGAGAAAACCACTGCAGCGCATCTTTGGGATGGATACACAAATCTGACCTAAAGCTGTGAAAAAGATCAGAAAAAAAGTGAGAAAAAATCAATAATGCAACAACAAATTTTCATGCTAAATACACAGGGACAGATCCATAATTTGAAGGGGCAGACAGTGAAAAATCCATTTTTAATGGCAATTAAACAACCCCGCCATAAGCAATTCTAACGTTTTTTTGCCAGTGTTACATCTTCTGGATTCGCCAATGATACAAATGCAAAGAATAAAAATTCTCAATGATGTGACTGCTATCTTGTTTAATAGTATTTTTAAAAATCTAGCCAAATTTCTTAGACTCGGATCATCACATCGACTATTTGAAGAAAACATTTTGTATCATATACATGATACTGATATAAATGCATATCACCATTTACCAATGAAAATTAGAATTCAAACAAAAGGGGGGGGGCATGAAGATCTGTTGTTTGCAATACTATCACAAATGTACTGCATGATTAGCTAAAAATGAGAAACGAAAATAAATGAAATAAAATAACGACTCTATGGCATGAATCACCAACATTTTAAAAACTTCTTCTCACAGCAAAGGAAAAAAATGACAATCTTTCAAAGATACATATTTCGCGTGAATTTGACAAGGCAGGTTAGGCTTGGAATCCAGGCAATTTAAACAGTGATGGAGTTTCCGTGCAACGCAACATGAATGGAACGAGAGTACGAGTAGTGTTATAGAATACCTCTCCAAACCGGATTCCAGTATAACCACGCATCTTTGGTTGCTTCTGTCATTATACATGTTGAACCTGGTTGTCAGGGGGGCAAAGGAGCTGTTATTTCATCTTCATCAACTTTTCTTCATCACAATGTTTATTTCTACACTAATGGGAAATTTTATTAGGGAATAATTTTACTTTTCACATTTGATCAGCAGTTTTAGATGCTTAGGAATATTTTGAACACTTTGCTGTACAGTTCTACATGAAAAATTTGTCACACAAAACTTCTTTTGTATAGCAATCCTGCTTAAAAGTTAAATGCATACTACATTGTGGTGTGATACCAGGAAAATTATTCCGTTTATACATTGTGTGTTTTATCATCTGCTGGTATTATTGAAAGAATAAATACTTCTTCTGTAAATAGATTACAGGTGTTGCCGAAGTATCTTCAAAACAACAAACTGAAGTATTCAACATAATCGACTGAACTTTTTTATATTTTTTTACAAGATCATTAAGTCTTTCATCCCTTCAAACAAAACAAAAACTATGAAACCATGTAAAATCGAGTCACATCTTAAAGATCTGTAAATCAAAATAAGCTTCTTTAACTTAATCTGAATGCAGTATGAGTCTGAGATCTTCACATAGCAATCTCCCATTGCTTTCACTTTGAAAATAATCCTCAAAGAGATCACACATTTAAGACATCCAAGTTTTCATAACGAAGATCATATCATGATGTGACAATCCGGATTTGAGCTCGATATAAAAATAAGTAAATAAACTGGAACCCAACACTAATAAAGCGCTTTAAAAAGTTGCTAGAGATAAAACATTTGGTACCTTATTCCAAATCTTATAGCTCATATATATTTGATATTTGAAAGTGAACTTGTTTGTATGTTTAAGTTCAAACAATGAGCCATGTGATTCAACTGACAGCCTGTTTTGCTTCGCAAAAGAATTGTCACATGATATAACCAGTTTGTGAGGTCATTCATTGATGTTCGTACAAACTTTGGGGAATTGATCTTTGTAGCAAAGATACCCAAATACGAGTGTAATTCGACAAGAAATCAAATTTATTTCATACAAATGTATTTTATTATAACCTGAAATTTCTTAAATAATTTTTATTTTCTAATCAGGCTCCGCTATAAATTGATTGATAAATCAAATTCTGGAATATATCTTAAAACTAAACTTCTGGATTATTTGAGCAATGACAATTTTAAACTCGAGTCCAGAGAAGGTCATCTTAAACTGGGAACACCTGGATCTTGCAAATTATTTCACTCGAATCAGAATTCTCTACCTAAATTACAATAAATATGATTCATACAATCCTTTGAATCTACAATGCCAATATAAATAGATCCTACTCATCTTATTCCATGAAGTCTAATTAATTTCACATAAGTTCTAACATGGTTTGACCACAATTGTGGTGTAAAACAAAATGGACGGAAACAGATCCTTTTGATTGAAATTTAACTGAAGGACAGAACAAGAGTTTCGGTTATTGATAAAATATGACCACAATATTCCCTTCATAGGACAGAGGCCTTCACTAGACTGAAAGCTCAGACCCTAATTTGACACAATCTTATATCCTTTGTCTTACAAGAAGCCTAACCCAGCTACAGTAGCTGTGAGGGAGAGCTTCATCATTGTAGTCTCCGATTGCAGACTCTACATTATGCACTACCCAAATTAATACATTAGAGCCCATCGTCTGTGCCCGCGGACTAGTCTAACTCAGTGCTCATCAAAACTCACAAATGAAATACTGTCCTTTTTCTAGCAACAGTGTTTATAAAGCAGAAACAATTTCAGTTTCTGCTGGTACCATGCTACGCATCATTGCAGTGGAGGTCACTCGGAATCGACAGTCATTTGATTGGATAATAATGTGCTCGGATAATTGGATATTGATTATCCTGGATAGCTTAATATAGGCAGATGCTCTCATTTAATCAGATGGAAAAAATATTGAAAAATAAGACGATCCTGAGGAAAGCAGTAGGCCTAATAAAAAGTGAAATACGATGTGGACTATGCCAAAGTTTAGCAGTGGAGGAAATTTTTTGATCTTCGGGGGCGTTTAATCAGATGAAAAAAATATTGATCAATAAGACAATTCTGAAGAAAGCAGAACATGTAGGATTTAGGGGGTGTTGCTAAAAAGTACAATCAATTGCAAATTGCATATGCCAACCAAAATCATTATCCCATCTGCATGTTGTTAGGGACACAGATGAAAAGGACAATTTTATGTTACAACCAATTTGTCATTGATTTTCAATTGATCACAACTTTCTAGCAACATCCCCTCTGTACTCCAAACTCTGTACGTGGATATGAGTCGCAGATGTTTCTCTTTATCAGATAATTCACTGCAAATTTCGATCATCTTCAATAAATTAGCCATTGAGTTTTATTAGATATGAACAGCGCTATATCTTGTATGGTATAGATCATGTACAAACTGAATCACCTAAATATAGCTTATCATTGAAATGAAGGCTGACATGCCAATATGTGTGGGATGGTAGCATATGGTACTCACAAGCCAATATCAACTCTCATTACCTTAGTCTCATATCACTATTTATTTGCAAAGAACAGATGAGCATATATCTAGGACAGTGTATGCCAGCAAATTTATTTTTGCATGCACAAGTTTAATTAACTTTCATAGCCTTATCCAAGAAAAATAAATTTCACGCTCCAAATAATGTATACATTGATATCGCAATGGCAAGTCAGAAAGCTGTTGACTTCATTTATTA
This sequence comes from Temnopleurus reevesii, assembly GCA_036244855.1. Taxonomy (NCBI): domain Eukaryota; kingdom Metazoa; phylum Echinodermata; class Echinoidea; order Temnopleuroida; family Temnopleuridae; genus Temnopleurus; species Temnopleurus reevesii. Next base: position 29,283 of record BQKZ01006435.1, on the reverse strand, counting down.
ACCTTTGGTGCAGTGTATGAATATGCTTAATTGGGATCTGTGTATTTAGAATGTACTTGGCATATGAAGGGTTAATACAAAGTTAACATCCTTTTTAGCTCTCAGAAAATGGAATATAATGGGCAATAAGTCAAATACAACCATGTAGCAGTGCAGTAGTCTGTGCATCTAGGTTATAGGACAGACTTGAACTATTTGAGGGTGGAGATTCATCCCCCTCCCCTTGCCTGCAGATATCTGCTTCAACACCAATCGCCCCCCCCCTTCCATTAAAATAAGATTCCCTCCAAGAGTGAAGAACTTTTTGTTTGCTTGTCAAGCGATCAGCAGCGCAAAAGAGCCAAAATTGTCCAATCATGAAAACCCACAAAAATCCTAGTCGTGGGCTTTTCACATCACATAAACTTGATTCGAAAAAACTACCAGTAAAATGAAATTAAATTTGACCCATTAAACTCCAAGAAAACATCATGAAAAGAATTGCAATCATCCAGAAAGATTATCCAAAGTTCAACTTAAAATTAACCATTAATCTTGTACAAGTGTATAAAATGTATTATAAAGTAATAGGACCCTTTAACAGGATAATATTGTCACTAAGATCAGTAATCTTTGCTTTTCAACAGAATTTACATGTATCAAATAGACATACAATGTACATAAAAACGTTCACTCGATTTTAAAAATCACAGATTCAAGTTCAACTTGATACATGTAATTGTAGACTGTTTGGCGCCAAAGCAAATTGACTTATTTCAGTTCCACGAACAATGACAAAAGTTAGAAAAATGTGGGAGTCATCTCGTAAACAAAGAAAAGACCTCAATTCAAATAGTCAAATTGCACAGTTGGCTTCTTTTTGCTTTGACCCTTTGTTCGAGAGGAACTATTTTGTCGACATTTTGTTGACATTTGCACACAAGGAAATACAGATATATATTTTAGATACAGAATTCATATCAAGATGAATTAAAATATTATGTCACGATAAATTGGCTCAGATAATCAAGCAGGATTGATAAGTGCAATTGAAATACAATAGCAACCATTTGGAACATTTTCAGAATTAAATCTAAGTTATAGAAAAATGTGGGATTCTTCTCATTAACAAAAAGAGGGGTCACTCAAATCACCAAATTGCATGATTGGCTTTCTTTCTGCTTTGACCCTTTGTTTGACAGGAACCATTTTGTTGACATTTAAACACAAGGAAAGCTTATATTTATTTGGGGATATTACTGCAATTTCAGTAAGCATGAATTGATACATGTACTATAAACCAACTGCAGCATAAAGAAAACTTGTTTGTTGATTTACAAACAAAAGAAAATTGAAAGATCCTACAATATATCATCATAAACTGTCAGATACTGGACTACATTTACTATCAAAACAGAATTACTATTATACACCAACAGCAGTATTAAGAGGAAATTTTGCAATAACTGGATAATCTGTTTAGGATGTTTAACGATTGGGCAGTGAGATAATTAAGCATGATCTGCAGTAAGCTGATGATTGATAAATTCCTCATTGTGACTCAAGTTTCTTTTTCACAGAAATGACGGTTCTAATGAACTCATAATCCTTAACACAAGTATTTGGTTAATCTTACATAAAGCTGCAGTAAGGGATGCAAATTCTATTCAGTTTTAGTTTGGTATGGCACATTTCTTACCATTTTCACGAAGAGATAGTTGAATGAAAATCTAAACATTTTTTTTTTCACTTTGTGATAAAAGTAAAAATTTCAATAGTTCTGAAAGTAGGCCTTTACATACAGCACTTTGTATCCTCTGGAAACGATGCTATATAAATTCAAGAATTGTTATTATTATCAATTTGCTTGGAAGTAACAATCTAACATCTGTTCAAAGCAAGAAGCATGTTATATCTCATTTTACTTGGAGAATCATTTTACAGGCCACAGTATTATATTCTACAGAAAAAAAATAACACGTGTAAGACTTTTCCTGTAGCATCTGCTCCATAAATTCAAAATCCATTCAACTGCTAACACAATTTTGACACATTTGTTATCCCAAAATGATATTTATATCTGAACTTTGCTCTCGTTATCATTATGATGTAGATCCGGCATAGCTTTCTTTTTGTTTATTTTATCAATGTTGCAATGCACTGGATTGCACATGTACATACGGCACATTTTACAAACAGTGTTCTTTTACTAATATCAAAGGTTATATTGATAAAGAACATATTAGGTCAAATTCATACAATGTTGAAGCTACAGTTTCTGGCACTTTCGTAGTTAGGGATTAAATTATGAGACACAATGCAAGGATTAATATAAAAACAGGAAGGGGCGAAGAAAATGATAAAAACAATCTAACCATAAACTAATGACACAATATTACACAAGTGCAGCAGAGTGAAAGTTATCAAGCAAAACACTCAATGCAAAAGGATATAACAAGCTGAAATATATTTTCTTCAATACCAAGAATTGCAACAATGAAAAGTATTTTTCAGAAGAGATGGAAATACTACTGACTTAAATTCCATGAGACCTAAAATCCATGATTTTCTTCTCTAAAACGTAAGTAAGAACATTAGCAATATAATAAACAAAATTTCACTTTACTTTCTTTCTCTCTCACACTCTCCATCTAACTCTCCTTCCCTCTCAATCTCTCCCCTTCCCTTACTCTTAAACAATAAAATTCTACCTATTTTTTTTTTCAAATTGATCAACTATGGCTATCTTACCCTTCATCCAAAAGAAGCATGAACAAAAAAAGGTTAATCTTTTCAAATGATCAACAAATTTCTCATTTGTTTCAAGATACGCTTTGACCGATCTAAAAAAAACTCACCAAGGATTTGCTTTTCTGGATCCAAATAGCGGAACGGGAGCTCCAGCTGACCAGTCTTGGAGCCAGAGATGCCGTCCCAGGGCCAAGAATAGACCATCCCAAACCAGTCCACAAACGATGACCAGAAGCCGTCCTTGGCTTTGACCAGCCAGCTCGACATCGAGATCACCGTGCCCAGGCCAAAGGCGTAACCAATGCGTTTTAGAATCATTTTGGAAGTAAAGTATTTGTAAAATCTGATGAAATCTAATAGAGTTGGATTTAGAGGATGTGGTGTCGATATCTATCTTCTTTCTATATCCTTGCTAGTATGATAGTGTGCCGCATGTGATATCTGGTCTACTCTAACTCACGCTTACTTCCGATCTGATACCCAATACTATTCAAAACATCACAACCCACTCCTCCTGTTCCTCTTGCATTGCCAACAGCATAAAATTACCCCTCAACTGAGCATGCCCAGTGCTGGTTTCCTCACTTAGCCAACCACAGCTTCCTGATCCTAGCCATGCAAATGACCTTTGGAGGTGTGTTCACTCATTCACCACTCCCATTGGCTAATACCTCACTTCCTCACCCTCATGCATATGCACGATTCATTCATTCCTCATGCCTATTCACACCCCACTTATGCATATTCACAACTCTACTTTGACTCATCACTACTCTTCCCAGAATTCAGCACCAGAATCCAGTGCTGGTTCATATGATTAGAATGACATTATCATAAATTTATTATCCTCGCTGTTGGGTAGCGGTGCTCCGCACTGCTCCAGCAATCGTGGAGAACAAAAGAATGAAAGGGGGAGGATTTTTGATGATTGAGTCATCGTTGGATATTGCCAACATGGAACTTATTGCATCATCTCTTGTATCCCTTTATCATTTGTGTACACGTGCTATATAAAGGGCAAAATCAATACCTTACTTCATCAATATAAACAAATTGACCTGGGATATACCTACTCTCTTCAAAATAAAAGTGAAAATTTCATCTCAGGGACAAAGTGAATTTTTTAGAAAACACTGAAAATAATGAAATAACAATTTTAGTGCATTTCTTTAATTTTTCACTCTTTCTAGAGTTTCTTTTCACTCTTTATGGAGTAATCTGCATGGTCACTAATAGATCTTGGAGTGACCATGGAGTCTATCGAAAAAGAGTGAACATTTGAAAATACATCTCCTCACTCCAAATTCACTTGCATTTCACACTAAATCCACTCGTCACTGAAGAGCACTCCTTCACTCTAGCTCAATTTTATTGTTGTTTAATTTTATTTTATTATCTATTTTATTATGTTCCTTTTGTCAAGGTGACCACAACTCCAACTACACTTTCAGGGTACTCCCCTCCTTTGATTGTACTACTTTGTCATGTTACTTTACAAGTATATTGATTATGTTTGTGAAAAGGGAGGTAAATGATCAATTCAATTCAATATTCATTATACAAGAGCAGGTTATTTGATGAAGTTCTAAGCAATGATTATGAAGTTTCTATACTGTGGTCACCCGAGGGATTTACCAAAAGTACATGTAACAAGGTTAACTTTGGGATATGATGCGTCAAGCCATGTGAGCCTCCATGGTCAATTAAGCCAAGTATTTGGTCTATGAGTGCTAATCTGCTCAAATTAGAGTATTGACCTGAATTGACCTTTCTCTGGCAGATCAATTTAGTAGCATTTTGAAGAACTTTGACTTACAATTTACATCAAAGTCACGAGATTGATGGAATTAATCCTAATCAATTGGCCTTTATTTTCTTTTAAAACCCTTTCCATTCTCAATTGCCACTCTAATAAAACATATGTTTAGATTACCACCCAAAATTAATTAAAGTGTAACAAAATTAAGATAAAGAATAAAAAATAAACAATTCAAATAACATACGTATTAATAAACAACAACTTAATCATTTTCTTACAGTTATATGGGTTTAGAATCCAATGTACGATGCACTATAAGATTGAATTATAAAGATATACTACCAGGGGAAAAAATAGAATGTTAATATATTATCTTACTTTTTCAGCTCATTCAGTGAAAAAAGTATTAGCTTATAAATTAAAAATGATATAGGAGGGACTAAACATATTCTGATTACTAAATATAATAAAGATAAAGCATTAATTAACTTAAGAGAAGGAAGTAATTATTGGGAAAATTGTGCTGGAATAATTTTTGTATTTATGATATATTTTCTAAAGCTTACAAAATCTCTCATCCTAGACAGTAAATAATACAATTTTTCATCAACTTAATTAGTTAGAACAAACCATGCATATCATGCAAACATGTTATTGCCCTATTTATGGTTTCAAGCATCATTTTTTATTTACCAAAGGATCAATGGATTAATTCAAATAAAATTCCAGGTACGTGCCCCTCCTCCCATATGAAGATAATTTTGTGGCTTGTTGATCACTGTATTCTTTTCATAGAGGAAAGTCGATGTGTACATGGGCCAAATTTAGAACATCATGTCATCTCCAAAGGCCATAGGAATTCAATGATACCCTGGGCAAAAGTATCGCCTGACACAAAAACCAAGAAAGTCTTTGCCTGTAATGTTTTTAACTACAGAGGGAGCTATTACTCTTCAGCTCTGCAAGAATGCTGGTTCCACTTTGGTACAGATAAGTATTCATATGCAACTCTGATCTCTCATAATCTACGTATTCCAGCAGTTGTGTTGGAAACAATATTATTTCTTTTTACTGGAGAAATCATAAATTGAGGAGGTATTTTTATACTTCTTAAATCTGGGAAAAATACAAACTCTTTGGCTGTGCTCAACCTGTTGACCCTGTAAACATGGCCCAATCTAAACATTTTTTTTATCATGATGTATTTTTTTTATTCAAAAGAAATCACCGTATCTTCCCAACTGGGCATGTGAAGAAAAAAAAATGCGTTCTTTAGAAAGGTCCTCTGATTTACTGTAGCATTTGAAGTCTAAATTTTTACACATATAACGATCATTTTAAAAGAATGAAATATGTCACTTTCTTTCCAACTGAATGACCAACCTTATAATAAATATGGCACAGAGGACATCTATACCAAATCTATATAAAAGTGCACAAGATCTCTCTCCTCTATCCTCAGATCACAATTCTACAATTTTAGATAAAAGACTGTATGGTGCTGTCACATTAATTCATCATATTAATTCATACATCTTATGAATTTCTACAAAATCGATGAAATATTGCAAATCTAACATCACCATTGTTAAGAGCGTTGTTTATTTGCCTAAACTGGAAATTTTCTTAGCAAAAGGACCAAAAACCATGAAAATATTGCCAAAAGATCGGCAGATTTGCTTGCATTTGCAGAAAAACACGGGTCTCGC
>BQKZ01006434.1:30593-34957 GCA_036244855.1 Temnopleurus reevesii | reverse complement strand
ATTCCATTTTGATTTGAAAATTTATTTCGGGAAAAAATATTCGGTTTTGCCAAATCTTTACTGGAGCTTTAAGTTTACATAAAAAGAACCAAGATATCATTGGCATTGAAGTGTAATAATAGGCACCTACCTCGCTGTGTTGACCGGCATAGTCGGGGCAATCGACACCAAGGCACCCTGCTGGTCTTTGAGAGTTATCTTTGCCCATCTGTGGAAGAAAAAAAAAAGAAATTAATGAGGAAAATCTTAAGAAAAATCGCAGGAAGGGACCCCTTTTCAACCTAAATCAACTTAAAGGGTATGTGAGATAAAAAAAAAAACGATTAATTTTGTATATTCGCCCAGCTGTATTAGCACATTCGTCCATCTGTGGAGAAAAAGAAAGAAATATGATGATGAAAATAACAGAAACTTGCAAGAATTAAGGGACCTTTTCCCAACCTCAATTAACGTAAAGGGTATCCAAGGTCCAAACATATAATTCGTATCTTCCTTATCTGCAAAAATCAACCCCAACTAATTTTATCGGACATAATTATGGATTGATTGTTATGAAGCAAAATCTATAAAAAAATCGCTGACGATTGACTTGAGCTCCGTACGTCCGATTTATGCTCCGTGCGATTGTTTTAGGCGTGCACATTCTTTTATGTGTCCGTTCCATTATCAAACTATGTGAACTTGTTTTCGTACAAGTATTCTTTTGATTCATCATTTGAATCGATTTAATGTGACAAATCAATATTTTACAAATTGAACACCTTTTTTATTGTCATGGAATGTTTATTTCGATTAATTTCATGCATACTACCAACTATAAGATTTGTTTGCCTCAGATATCCTCTAATAGAAGCGCACTGTCCCTATAGGGACATTCCATTGCGGGATCGGGACCGTCGCGAAGTATACAGTAGGGACCTTTAGCATGTACAAGACGGTAGTGCCGATCACAACGTTAGCTCTAAGGTCCATTCAAGAAGTAGTGTTGTGTTGGTGCACCCTTCTGGAACGGACCTTAGAGCTAACGTTGTGATCAGCCATACCGTCTTGTACATGCTAAAGGTCCCTAGTAGCGGCGCACGAATGGTTACACAAAGCTTTGGGTGACAAGCAATTGGCCTCGAGCAACAGTTTGCTACCCAGCGGCTTTTCATGAAAGAGTCCCGGCACGAATATCTTCTTATTTTGCCTCGCGTTTTCATGCTACTTCTAAAATGGTTTCAGGTGGAACTGAAGTCAACATGATAATGATTTCATGAAAAATCATACATTTCGTGGTTCAATTTTCTCTAATGAAATTGCAATATTGTAATGTTTATCGTTTAAAATGAATAAGACTTGTTATAACTCACATCGGAAGAACATTTTCGACACATAAAAAGATGCACACGCTTCTGCAATAAGCTCTAGCAAGTAGAAACGATGTTAATACCAATGCTTCAATGCTTAGATTTATTCAAAATAAACGAAATTAATATGATTCACGAATATTTTCTGCTCCGTTAAATGATATATAGCTGATGAGCACCTAAGCACGTTTTGCTCAACGCGGATGATTTTCCGGAAAGATTGGAAAACCCGTAAAGTGAATAAATCAATCAATCAATATCAATCGTTCGTGTACATCTGAATGTGTGGTGTAAATTTGTTTTTTATTATTATATTGCCACAATTTGTTATACAATTGAGGCTGGAGAGCTGCAGGCTGCACTGCAAATCACCTGTTCAAAAAAGACATGTGGCAATACACATGAGTCAGTTTGACAGGAAAAAAATGTTGCTGAAAAAAACGCCAACAAGTGTGATTTTAGAAGCTAGCTTTGATATAAGAAAAAAAAAACATATTGCTTTCAATGTATGTACACTAGTTTATCATATAAACTGATCATTGAACATCTATTAAATTGATGAATATATTTGATAACTGACAAATGTCACCGGTTTTCTAGGATGGGCATATAGTCTTTAAGAACAATTGAAACATAAAAAGTGATCAAGCAATATCACTAGAATTAACTCATTATGTTGAATAACCAATTATTAGTCACGTAAAAACAAACGTATTGGAATATAGTGGGTGACTTCAAGTACGGTGTTCGGTGTTGGTGTTGGTGTTGAGAGAGCAAAACGGTCCGTAAACCGAGATCAAACACCGTTGGTCAGTTTACAGAAGTGATACAGAAACGACCGGAAATACGTCAGAATCTTGCGAGGTCTACCCCAAACACCGACAGACTTCAAGTTTGGTGTTGAGGCTGGTGTTGGTTTTGCTGCAACACCAACACCAGCGTTCAACACCGTACTTGAAGTCACCCAATGATACGATGACTCGAATGATGAGATGACAAGTGAAACACACAGTAAAAACAAAACATAATAACAAAACAATTTAGAATTTCGTTTCATGCATCCTCCTCTTCCCTTTTGACGGAGAACTATTTTATATAATTCTGAGTTTCTATTTCAGCTTTGGGATAGATTTTCGTCTTACCTGCTCACACCAGCGGCTGAGGTCAAAAGGTCATGAATGTCACGTGACCCACAATGGGAGCTGAATAAAATCTGCAAAAAGAGCACAAATATAGATTAGTATGCAAAATATTTCAATTTTTTGTATATTTTCTAACTAAGGTCCCCGCGCTACCATCATTTTTATCATTTATGACTGTCTTGTTCATCAACTTCTCCACTCTTAACTTGTGCTATATCATTATTTTAAAGATTTCCTTTTAACTTTTAAACGTACACTGCAAAAAAAAACCGTTGGGTAAAAAGATGATGTCCTAAACCTCTCTGGCAAACTTTGATGTAAATCAAACTGTTCACAAAAGCACCATATTTTCTCACTTTTTTAAACTCTTTTTTCATTTATAGACGTAAACGGCCTTGCTCAAAATCAGCTTTTAGCCGTCTTTTTACCGTGAGGAAATAAATAAAATACAATACAAAACAAAATAATTGTATGAATAAAAGACCTCAAAATGTCCAATGATAAATACTACCACAATATTTGAAATTAAAAAAAAAACCGTTATACAACCCCTTCAAACAACAAAACACATAGGCTATAATGGCTTTGGTCTTAAATACAAGGTCCAAAATCTGTGATGAAACCATGCAACAAAATTAATCTTGCCTTATTGGCATAAATGAAACAGTGTATGAAAATAAACTAATGAATATCATGTAAATAAGGCCGAAATACGCTAATAAACTAATATGCTAATAAACTAATATGCTAAACTAATATGCTAATAAACTAATGAACATCATGTAAATAAGGCCGAAATATGCTAATTTAATTCCTGACATACAGTAAGACAGTAGGAAAGTAACTAAATGGAAAAAAAAACCACCCGATTTACAGGGCAATGTATTTGGAGTCCCTTTAGTTATGAGAGTGAAAAGTATCCAATATGTTTTTATTCTCCTCTTGACTACCCTCCGCCGAAGGCCAAAAAGAGACCCTTCACTGATATGAGAAATCCACCGTTGCCAGGCAACCCATCGCCCTTTGAAATCCATATACTAGCCTTTCCCATTAATACATCTTCCACACGTTACAAATATGACCGATGCATTTTGAAACAGATGGACTGACATATAATTTGTTTGCTCGGAAAGTTGCAACCGAGCATTGAAGACGCATTTGTTTTCAAGAATTTAAGCTTCTTGGGGGGGGGGGGGGGGTATTCTGTTTAGAAGCATGAATCGATAATGACTCCCCGTCTATTCAAGGGCGTAATATTTCTTTTTTTTTTTTAAAGTTTATATATTGAAAAACAGATAAAAGTATAAACTTAAATGTTGTTGTGGGTAACCAATGTTGTAAGTCTTTTGAAGTATACATGTATAATTACCGATACACATACGCATACACACATACACACACAAACATGCACACACTAACACCCACACACACGCAAGTACTCATACGCACGCACACATACACACACACACACACACACACATACTTCATTCATTTTTATTAATGTCAAACCTATATGAATTAACAATGTCTGTCCTTTAACCAAAACATGAAAGGGGGACGATCACCCAAACTGTACTTTAATACCACAGTCACATAAAACCCCGACTGAGCGTGAGTCAACAGGAATCATTGTTCAGGGGCAAGTCACTGTTAACTGAACATTTCTGTTGAATCGTGTTCGATCGGGGCTTATATGTGGCTGGGGCCTTAACGATCATTATAGTGAAAATGCAGCAAGAAATAAATTGAATTCTGTGTGATGAGGTGCAAGAGTCCAGTCATTTTCACACTTTTCATTCTACCTTGTGCGAGTACAGGATATTAAATTGCATTGGATGTTTTCGATTTCCTCATCGTAAATGGTTTTCACACA
>BQKZ01006434.1:18093-28093 GCA_036244855.1 Temnopleurus reevesii | reverse complement strand
ATCGATGCTTATTCATCCTTAATCGTCAATGAAATCTACAAATCTTCCCGCCTTATTCCAGTTTTCCCCGCCAAATCAGAGCAATTGTTCAGTGATGGGAAAGTAATATTCTCTCCTTCACACATTCTTCAGATTGTCTAATTGATGAGATGTGAGGTGTAATGCGGCGACGTTTACTTCGCTTTGTTTGCGTGCCGTTCGCCTCGCTCTTCCACCATGTCCACACAAAACCGCATCAGCATCTTCACACGCCTTCGCAACGGAGTTCTGAGAGGCGCACTGTTATGAAAATGACTGAGGGGTTGCCATGGTAACCATTTTATCCCGAAGCCCTTCAAGATCGGCAATCTTTGTACATTTCACTTTTATGCAAATGATTAATGCCAGTTCCATGGCAACGGATGCGATACGCATAAAATACAAACCCCAGTGAATATGGTATTAAATATATTGATTGAGCACAACTATTATACATAGCAGTAAATGGGTCAGCGATCGGCAGTTAAGATTTGCGTTTTAACTTGAATTTAATTGTATGAGGCACATGTAAGGGCAATTTTAGTAGATGAAATACAATTCCTGAATGAAGATTCTTCAATCTTCTAACGTACTCTTACATTGTGTATAGCAATGATGGCATAAAACAGCGATGTTGGCGACAGGAATAACGAAAATAAGTTAAATAATAATAAGGAGAAAAAATATTAATACGAAGAAGTAGAAGAAGAAAACGAAGAAGAAGAAGAAGGAGAGAAAAAAAAGGAAAACGAAGAAAAAGTAGAAGATGAAGAAGTAGAAGAAGAAAAAGACGAAGAAGAAGAAAAAGAAGTAAAAGGAGCAGAAATAGAAAACAATGAACATTGATACCAATTTTGATTTGATTTAGATTTAATTTGAAATAAATAATAACAGTAGTTGGATTAAACAGTGACGATAGCAACATGAATTACGACGCACCCAATAAGACGAAGAATATGAAGAAGAAGAATTACAAAAACAGTAAAAACACTTGCATTACTTTGATATGAATTATAACAATGATGGCATAAAAACAACGACAATAGCGACAGAAATGTTATTATACGATTATAATGACAATATGAGAATGAAGAAGAAGAAGAAGAAGAAGAAGAAGAAGAAGAAAAAAAAAAGAAAAAAGAAGAAGATGAAGAAGAGGAAGAAGAAGAGGAAAAAGAAGAAGAAGAAGAATAAGAAATAAAAGGAGCAGAAAAAGAAAAATGAGAATTAAACATTGATAATATTTTTAATTTGATTTACATTAATTTGAAATAAATACGAGCAGTAGTTGGATTAAAAAGTAACGATTACGACGTAAATTACGACATACCCTATAATAATCATAAAACGGAGAAGATGAAGGAGAAGAATTATAAAAAGTAAAAACATTTGCATTAATTTGCTATAAATTATAACAAAAATAGCATGAAAACAACGACAATAGCGACAGAAAGGTTATTATAATAATAATAATAATAATAGGAGTATGATGAAGAAGAAGAAGAAGAAGAAGAAGAAGAAGAAGAAGAAGAAGAAGAAGAAGGAGAAGACTTTTCAAATAAAACTTTATTTACAAACAAAGTCCAAAGCAATTCAAATTGCAAATAAATTACAGAGATAAAATGAACATCGTAAATTGAACAACAGTATCAGGAAATTAACATAAAACAGTTAAGTACTCAAGGCAATAAAGGTAGACCATATGTACCTGTTCTTCTTAAGCACGTAATTAAATTTGTGATTCAAGAATATAAATGAATTAAACAGCACAAAGTTAAGGAGAAGCTAGATCAACCATGTGAGTTTTGAATTGCTGTCATTTGCAGCAAAAAGTGCGTTGTTGATCGACCACCGCTTTTTGAACATCTCCATGTTATTTTGGAGTCTGTGATATTCGTGGTCAAGTGTTACCTTGTTTTTTATTCGGAGTGTCCAGAGTGGAAGGGGGTCCACAGGACGGGAAGTGCGGTATAGCCAATATAATGTGCTTTTCAAGCTAATGATAAGGTAGTTGGAAAGGCGCACAGCATTCCTGCATCGACCTCGCGCGTGTGAGACCAGAGTCCAATATAATGTAAAGTCAATGGTAACTGTAGGTAGGAGACAGGACAGGAGCCGGTGGAGAAGATTCAGAGAAGACTGGATGAACGGACACTTCAGAAAAAGGTGAAGTATAGTTCCTCTCTCACCACATCTTCCACAATCGGGTGATATATCGGAATTTATGTGATGGAGAACTGGCAGCGAAGGTAGTATGTTATGAAGTAGTTTATACTGCACGTCTCCATCCTTTTTCGTTGAGGGAAGGCGATAGATTTCAATCCAGTTGACGTTTGTTCGAAGTTCAAGTGTGCCGTTTTCATGCCACGGGGTGGTTGATATTGACGGTAGACAGTTAATGGAGCGATTGAAGAGTCGGTATAGCGATTTGGAAGAAGCGGAGAGCATGTCTGCATTGTCTTTGTTCTGAACAGAAAACGGAGAGGTGATATTGGCTGCGAGTTCATGAAGATTACGTCCAGTTTGTCGAACTCCGTCTGTGCAGAAAAACATGGGGAAGTTGCGAGACAGTGATTTGTGAAGGTGAGAGAGATCAAGTTCAATAAGGCGAAGAGATGAGCGTTGATGAGCAAGGTGAGCGATGTCGTTAGCTGAAATCCACGTGCCGTCGTCGAGGTTGATGATGTGTTTGACGAGTTTGGCTCCGCACGCGAAAAGTCTGGCAGGAAATGCTGCAGCGCCCTCTAGCGTATGCTTAACCAATAAAGGAAAATTCAACGGAACATTTAACACATGGTTGAGAGAGAAAGACGTACTTTCTATGTGAGCTCTAGAGGTTAACCAAGCACAAAGTATTTCAGAGTAGAAGCATGATAAACTGGTAAAATGTTTTGGGATAAGTTCAAATAGAAATAGTTGTATGTCTAGACCAAATTTCATATAATGTTTCAAGTTGTAGGAACAAAATACATACGCAGGATGTGAGTGAAGGCTGAGAAAACATTGAAGGAATCTAAAACGAAATGATAAAATTCGTGCTTGGAGACACACTAGACCAAGTCCACCCTTTTCAATTTCTTGGTACAGAGTTTGTTTCTTGAGGAGGGGTCTTTTTCCGGACCAGACAAAATTAACCAATAAATTTTGGAGTTCAGTGACAGTGTGTTTGGGAGGGGAAAGAGTTGCGAGACAGTGGAAAATCTTCGTAGCAGCTAACTGGTTAGCGACTAAGATTTTACCTTTGAACGAAAGAAATCTCGCAAGAGGTATCCAACGGGATAGAGTTTTGTCAAGTCTGTCCTTGCACTTACTCCATGTTTGGTTGATGAATTTGTTACTAACACCAAGATTTACTCCTAGGAAGGCAAGTCCTTCATTATTCCATTGAAAATTTAGAGGTTTGTCTGCTCGTCCGGACCAAGACCCAACCCATAATCCTTTAGACTTGGCATAATTAAGACAGGCATTTGAGGCCTTGCTGTACAGGTTATACACACGTTCAATTGTACTAAAGCCTGAATCATTGGTAACAAATAAGGATATATCATCAGCATAAGCTGAAACAGAACAAACTACATTTGTATTTGGCAGAGTAACACCAGAGTTATTCAGATTTCGTCTCAAACAGTTGAGGAAAGGTTCAATAGCTATTGAGTATAAAAGGCCAGACAGAGGGCACCCTTGTCGAATTCCTTTTTGAAAGGGGAAAGGTGCAGTCAATGAATTACAAACCTTTACAAGGCTCTCAGCATTGCTGTATAACAGTTTTACACAAGATAGATAGAAATTTCCAAATCCCATTGCTTTCAATGTACTGAACAAATAGTTATGATTGACGTTGTCAAAAGCCTTCTTCTGATCAAGGTTGACTACAGCTAGGGGCATGTTGGTGTTATTACCAAAATTAATCACATCTCTAATCAATATGATGTTATCATAAATTATTCGACCAGGTATACAGTATGTTTGGTCTTCATTTATTACTTCGCCAATACAAAGTTTTAGACGATTAGCAAGTGCTTTTGCGAATATTTTATAATCGTTGTTTAGAAGGGAAACCGGACGCCAGTTGGTAATATCCATAAGGTCTCCCGCTTTGGGAATGAGAGTAATAATAGCCTTTGAAAAGGAGCGTGGAAGGGTTCCAGAAGCAATTGCAAATCTTAATACAGACAGAAAGTCATGTTTCAGTAGCGGCCAGAATGTTTTGTAAAATTCGGAAGATAGACCATCTAGGCCGGGTGCTTTATTTGTTCCGAGCTGTTCCACGGCAAGCGTGAGTTCTTGAATTGTTATTCCACTGTCAAGATTGTTTGAAGTCTCATGATCAAGTTTATTAAGATTCTGCAATATACTGTCGCATGACTCTTCATCAATTGAAAGGCTACTATATAGGTTCTTATAGAAGTCCCTAACGTGAGCTTTTATATCACTTTCATTCTCTGTAACAATACCAGAGGGAAGACGAATTCCACACATTTTCTTAGATGTGAAATTTGTCTTTTCGAGATTGTAGAAGAAGTGAGAACTTGTGTCCATTTCGTTAATATATTGGACACGTGACCTGACTAGCGCCCCTTTGGCTTGATTCTTAAGAAGAACATTTAGTTCGTCGCGTTGTTCAGCAAGCGTTTGTTGGATCTCGGGGGTGAAGTCTGGCGCAGCATGAAGTTCGTCGATGGTTTTGTTCATGCTTAGAAGTGATTCTCTTTTTTCATTAGCCAATTTCGATCCGTACATTTTGGTAAGAGATTGAATGTGGGATTTTCCAAAGTCCCACCACGAAAGAAGGTCGGGAAAATTTCCCTTTTCTTTCTGCCAACTGTTCCAAAAATGCGTGATGATACTGGTATAGTGTTTGTCGTCAAGGAGGGCGTTATTAAAGTGCCAATATGAACCCCCTTTCTGTTTTGGTGAAGGGAGTTTAATTTGTACTGAAATGGCTGAATGATCGGAAAGAGAACAAGGCGTAATGGAGCACGAAAGTATGGAAGGCATTAAACTGTGTGGTAAATAGAAGCGGTCTAATCTCGCCTTCGAAACACGATTAGTACTGTTTGGGTTATTTCTTTGCCAGGTGAACTTTTTGCAATTTGGGTTCATTCTGCGCCACACATCACATAATTGTGCTTGATGAGTGACCTTCTTGAGTGATTTTGCAATTCTTGGTCTATGCTCCTGTAACATACAGAAGCGATCAAGCTGAGGATTTAGGGTGCAATTAAAATCACCACCAATTATTATAGTACCTTCCTTGCATGAAGTTAAGTGAGATGCAAGTGAATTTAAAGTTTCATGAGCAATTCTATCATCTTGGGGAGTTAAGACATTGTAAAGGTGGTAAGTGATGTTGTTGAATTCAATTTTGGTGTACAAAATGTAGCCGTCATGAATTACAGAGCTATCTGCAATAAATGAAGGTTTCTTTTTAAGCAGAGTGGTCACTCCAGATCCCTGAGTATGGCCAGGAGAACAAATAACATCGTAAGAAGACCACAAATTCCAACAAGTAGAGTTTTTGGATAGGTTATTTGTTTCCTGAAGAAACACAATTTCAGGCATGAAGGCGATGTTCTCAACATATTTATATATAGAGGCATTTTTCACTGGGGAGGAGCATCCTCCGGTGTTGAGTGAAAGCAAGGACAGTGTCATGAGGATGAGAGAGAGGTGTTGGATTGAAAAGGAGTTATACATTATTAAATAAGAGTAGGTTACACGCATTCCTCTAATGTTCGGATCAATTTATGTATTCTTTGTTTAGTGCTTTTCTTGAAAAGCGCACTGTTTTTCAAGGGTCGCAATTGACGCACAAGTCCAGGTATGTTTGGGGTGAACTTTTTAGCGATTGATATTGGTTTTTTTGAAGCCTTAACACTTCTAAGAAACCTAACTATATCCTGATCGGAGAGGGGACCTTGGCTGGAGGGAAAAGACGAAAACAACTCGGCCGACTCATCTTCAGCGTCTTCCCACAAAATCGCATCAGTCTCAGCCGTGTCAACCGTGGACGCTTCGCTAGGCGGGGTGGGCGAGCGCGAGACAAAAGGGCTGGAGTGAATGGGTGTTGCTGAGATTGAACTTTGTGTAGATTGGATTGGTGTTGGTGGGTTTGGTTTTTTTGTACTCTGGGTTGGTGTCGGTGGGTGAGTGGCTTGTGTGGGTTGGGTTGGTGTCGGTGGGTGTGATGCTGGGGAGGGGGAGGCAGGTCTCATGTTATTGGGGGTGGCGACCCTTTTCTGCAGTTTCCGTGGAGGGGTTGGGGAGAGAGGAGTAAACAGCTCCGGTGTCTGTGTAGGAGGTGATACGGGAAGTTGCTTTCTTTTGCTAGCAACCACATCTGAAAATAGTCTGGTTGGATTAGGTGGTGAGCCCCAAACAGATGGATGTGGAGTCTGATTTGCAGATGTGTTAGCGCCGAGATCATTTGTGTCTGATTTCTCATTTGCAGAGGCATGTTTTGGGGGAGAGTTAGAGGGGGGATGTACTTTTGAAGAACTTGGTGCAGGTTTGTCTGCAGCGACTGTTTCTGCGCGTTTAGGAACAGATGTGGCCTGGTTTTGAGCCGGTTGTCTCGCGCTCGCAGACCCCACCTGAGCAGAATCACCCCGCGGTTCAGTGGGTTCAGACTGTGCAGGTTTCGACTTTTTAGGGGGGTGTCTAGGGTCAGATTTCCCTTTATTGGAAGTTTGATCACGATTTTCGTGCTGGTCATGGGAGGCCTTTTTGCAAGCTCGGCTGAAGTGCCCGGTTTCCCCACACTTGAAACATCGTGCCGATTCGGTGGACAGGAATACACGGTACGTGGCCCCTTCAAATGAAAAATTAATATGGTCGGGTGGAGTAACGTTTGGATTTAGCAGAACCTGTACTTGTCGACGAAAAGATAGAATATGGGCGAGGTCTTTGTCTTTGAGACCCAAGGGGATGGGTCTCACCTGGGAAATAACTTTGCAAAAGGTGGAAATTTGTTTTATGAGCACATCGTTGGGGATTTCAGGGTAGACGTTGGAGAGAACAAGTCTCGTGCTAGGTAACATGAGGGGGGTTACTTGAATATACGAGTTGTCATATGAAATGCCATTGTGTACTGCATTCAAGACGTCTTCCTTCGAGCGGAGGTAAACCGCTATGCGCTGGTTGCTAATGCGCGATGCCGAAAGAATGTGATCAGCAGGTGTATGGGCTGAAAAGGCTTTGACGTATTCATGAAGCGAAATGTCGGGCGCTACACTAAAGGAAACGCCATTGTGTCGACTAATGGTTGTGAACAAAAGCTCCGCAGCGGGGCGAGGCTCGCTAGCGGAGCTAGTACTTGTACCCGGCCGGTCCCGGGAGGCCCGATCGGCCACACCGGCCATTTAGCACGGCATCCGCGGGTAGACAAAACAGTCTCAAAATTTGCAAAAATGAATACAGTATACAATAATAACCTGGGTGGAGGTGGTCTAGTTGTGTCAGTTTAGGTATCTACGAAAAAATACAGAGAACATGGACCAATGCGGTCAAAAGGATAGCAAATATAAGAAACACTCTAGAGCTCAGAGAAAGTACGTCTTACCTCTTTGGAAGAAGAAGAAGAAAAAAAGGAAGAAGAAGAAGAAAGAGAAGAACAAGAATAAAAATGGAAGAAAGAGACTAATAAGTAAACATTGATATTACGTTACCTTGACTCAAGTTATGTCAATTATGTGTAGAAAGTGAATGTAGAGTTAAGAGCCATTTTGTGCTTGTACATTGCCATCTAATACATCCCATGAGGGGTTAAAATTATATATAAAAAAAAAGAACTTTGAAAATTCACATCTTTTGAAGGTACAATCAAATTTTGTTCAATTATTCATAAGTCAATCATCATGTATCTCACCATCTACCTAGTCAGCACATTAAACGTGGAATACTTCTTTTGTTCAGCCTAAAATCTGACTTTCCAAGATTTTTCTGTTATCACTGGTTATGTTGAAGAGTACCAAATGTTAGATCTTATCACCAATTAATTAAGCACAAAGATTGGACATGATAAGCGCATTTATATTTATTCTAATAATAATTCTTTTATTCGAGGCCTCGAATTAATGGACCGTGCTTTCAAAATTCAAAACGGCCGTTGAATGTCCGTTGATCCAAGCGCAAGATTCTCTCTCGGTGCGTATTCCGCATATGCTCTGTGTAGGCTGCAGTGTATTGAAGTTCACGCTAAACATGCACTGTGCGTGTGTAGGTGGCATTGAGGTACATGTAGTATGCGCTCGCCGTATCGCGATACCGTTGGCATGATACGGTGAGAAGGATGCGGACAATGGAATAGATATTTATTTGAATTAAATGTCATAGACTACTAGTGACTAAAATATATAATTGAAATTATTATTTTGGTATGTCCGAGGTACCGCAATACAAGTTGTAAGCATAATTGTAAAGTATGCAATGTGGTTTTTAACATTTAATGTCTAGGAGCAAACCCCCTATCAAGGGTGTGATGATATTTTTAAGGCTTCTGAAATGTGATGTAACATAATAACATCTCTGAGTATTTTCGATTGAAAGTCAATGTAATAGTTTATTTATTTTCTATCATTAGGTCTTCGTATACAGGGTAGCCCTTTTAATAATGAAATTGATCTACCAAGGGGCCCTGTATACGATTGAAGATACAAAATACAAAATAGTGTAACGATTCAACTCCCCCAAGTGATAGAGTTAGGCAAATGTCCACTTGAAGGGTCAGTGTGTCTGCTCTATTTCTGAGAATAGTGACCTCATTATACATTTACAGTGAAACTGCCCATGCACACACTTCCTTCCGTCCAGATTATGTTGAATGTTTTGTCCACTTTTCATTGAGAATGGTTAACAGAGGTTCTCTATATAATCTCAGATGTTTTAGGGTAAGTTTTAGTTTACTTTCAGTTTACTCTGAGTTTA
The DNA here is from genome assembly GCA_036244855.1 of Temnopleurus reevesii. NCBI lineage: Eukaryota > Metazoa > Echinodermata > Echinoidea > Temnopleuroida > Temnopleuridae > Temnopleurus > Temnopleurus reevesii. The sequence continues at coordinate 19,150 of BQKZ01006434.1, read as the reverse complement.
CTCTCAGTTTAGTTACAGTTTACCAGTACCAATTATAGTTTGGAGTTTGGAGTTTAGTTTAGCCTGGAGTTAGATGTTGTACTTCCAGTATACAGTTTGCAATGTACATGATCTAGTCTTCGTTTTGAGAACTGTTTGAGCAGCGGTATGCTTGACTGTCTGACTCTCGCAATAAATACAACAACCAAACGCAATGATCCCTCCTGTCTTTTCATTATAATTAACACCCCCTTTGTCATCAAAGTCGGTACCACCAGGACTGTGACAATACATACAAACATACAATACAAAAAAACAAGATACATAATAAACACATAATTAAAACAATTATATGAATCTCTTTTATTCATATATATGTTATAAATTTTGCTGCTTGCCATGCTTTTTTATCGAGAAATTCTTGTAATTTTTCTTATGATGTATATATAATCTTTACTTTTTTTGTATGTTGTATATATTTCCATTTTTTGTGTATTTGTTGTGTTATCTTCTTTATGACGGAAATAAAACAAACAAACAATCAAAGAAACATTTAAAAAAAAACAGAGAGTGAAAAAGAAATTCCGGGAATCGATTACGTTTCTAGCAAGTATAAGATCTTACAATGACGTTTAAAGGATAAAAGGGATGTTATTGCACGTGATTCGGGTGAAAAAAAGAATTCCAAGTCGATGAACCATGGTAATGTAAAGATCGTTTGAAATAATCCGCTCTCGGTTTCTTTAGTTGTTTTGCAATTCAAAATTCAATTTTATGATTTTAAAATCAAAATCTATTAAATTGAAACTTGAAATCTAGTTGGGACGTCTACCTTTGAGCAATTTAGATTGACATTCCTACCTCTCTGCCGCCCCATGGAAAAACGCAGTATCTACATTTTGCATAAACTGAGATATTCAACATTTTATGTTTTTGTCCAAGCCGCTCAAAACTATTTTATTTCTAATCTTTTCTTTTATGTCAATATATAGTACATACAATTGCTTACTTCTTACAACTTCATTGAAAATTTGTTTTTGTTTTTGTTTTGTTTAATAACCCAAAATGTAGATACTTT
>BQKZ01006433.1:0-36086 GCA_036244855.1 Temnopleurus reevesii | reverse complement strand
AATGAAAAGAAGAAGAGCAGTGTTTAGACGCCAGTGCAATACAATTCTTATTGATTTTTTGTCGAAATTGCAAAAAGGAAAATGTAAAATAAGACGGTAAGGAATTAGCTGTACGACCTCTTTAGACATTCAGATAAAAACAGTCGTGAATGGAGAATCGAATGAAGGAGAATACTCTGTTTTATACATGCATTTAGAAATATGTCTTCGAATTAATGTTGCCATGGTTATGCGCCATGCAACAAAAAAGGGGAGCAGGTTTGTGAAACTAAAGCATTCTATTTTTATTGAAGGTTTTTGTCAAAATTAAAAAGTGCAAAATTGGAAAAAATATGTAAAATAGAAAATGCTCGCGTGTAAGAAATAAGCTCTATGACCTCTTTAGACATTCAGATCAAGTAGTAGGGAAAGAAAAATGATATGTAAAAGGAACATTACCTGGTTTATACATGCATGTACAATATACATGTATATGCTTCCAAATGAATGTTGCCGTGATGACAATTCATGCAAAAACAATCCCCAAAAAAAATGGTGAAAATGAAAAGAGAGACAGATGTTGTGACGTTGGTATGAGAATGATATTCGCATGTTATTCTCATTGACATGTTTGTCCCAAATTCAAAGTGGAAAAATGGAGGAAAAAATGTGTAAGCAGATGAAAAATAATGGTGCACATGTTCGGAATTAGCGCTAAGACCACTTTATTCGTTCAGATGACAAGACAACCACATGGGATATACAGAGTGTATAAACAAAACTTTACACTTTTGAAAAGTCTCTCAAAAATTTAGTTCACCATATTTGTCGGATTGTTATTAAAAATGTTTATTGATGCTCAATAACCTAATCTATCAAGCTCCACCAACAAAACTGTTTTTGATTCACGCATGTCTGAACATTGTCTGTTTATGTCCTGGGTATGAAAACTGCCTTGCGCAAACATGAGCGAACATGACGATTGCTTCATTTCAAGGAGAATCCATTAAGTCATTAGTATAAGATGAGGATGTGAGATATATTGATATATAATTGTCCATTATAATCACTGCATACATGAATAATTATGATCAATAAAGCTTGGAAGAAATCCTTGCAAAAAAGCATAAAATCCCCATTAATCGATGACTGAGAGAAATTTCTCTTTTTGGGAATAATAGATATCGCTCCAAAGCGTTGCATGAGCTCGATTCAGGCCCATTTTGGCTAAAGGCGTTTTGGACACCCTGGATATAAACAATTGGTGTTCTTTCATGAATTAAAAAAAAATGATTCTGCATATGACAGATATGATTATGGCGTGATTATGTCTATTTAAAAAAAATCTTCTGATAATATAGTTTGAAATAAATCGTCAGCGTTTTTACGAACCGGCCTTTAACAACGGGGGCGCTGCTTGAACACGTATAAACCCCGACATAGCGCTAAGTAAAATGACATACCATTGTAATTTATGTTATTTCAATAGCGTTTATTTCAATTGAATTGCTACGACTAGTTTGTGCAACCACCTCTCGCTTGCAGGCCGCTTCGTGAAATCGGTGACGAAATTATTGGCAGAACAGTCGAAAAGCGTATAAAGTGTTTTTTTTTATACACTCTGTATAGTAATAACGGATAACAGAGAGAGAGAGAGAGTGACTGGAATATCATTCATATCTTGTCTGGGTTTCAGACGGGAGAGAGAAACGAAACAAGGAGTTGTCGAATGATGTAGTTATAAGGTCTTCTATAAATTTCGAAGACATTTTAGAGAATTTACAAAGATTGTTTTTCATGCGGTTGGCTTTGGGGTTTCCCCTAAATTGAATGTGCAGTAATGTGTTTATTTAAATTGAATTGTTATTATAGAAAGTAGTTCAGTTCAACCTTTCTTTATTCGGTAAAGACACATTAAACTGGGGCTATTACTGGGCGTATATTTCATACATAATAATTATACGAAGAAGGGAGGGAAAGAAGAGGAAGACATAACGAATAAGACTGTAAGAAGAAAAAGAAGAAGAAAAGAAGAAGAAGAGGAAAACGAATAAGAAGAAGAAGAAGAAAAATACGAGGAGGATGAGAAGGAGGAAGAAGAAGAGGAGGAAGAAGAAGAGAAAAGGAAGAAGAAGAGAAGAAGAACACTCACACTATAATTGTGCAAAGCAAGGGAAAAGATAAGAACAGCACACCAGCGGCAAATCAAGAGTAAAAAAAAATATTCCGTGTTAAAACTTGTGACTTTAACTTACACTTTAAAATGACACAATTGGAATTCGTTCAAGTCAGCTCTGGTATTATTCTACCCTTTTTTTTAACTACATAACATGTTGAATAATCACCATTATATCTAAAGGTTAGCTGTGTTGATCTTTTCACTCATGAATTGCCCATTCCATTGCCCATTCCATTCTTATTANGCAAATCAAGAGTAGAAAAAAATTATTCCGTGTTAAAACTTGTGACTTTAACTTGGAAATACACTTTAAACTGACACAATTGGAATTCGTTCAAGTCAGCTCTGGTGTTATTCTACCCCTTTTTTAACTACATAACATGTTGAATAATCACCATTATATCTAAAGGTTAGCTGTGTTGATCTTTTCACTCATGAATTGCCCATTCCATTGCCCATTCCATTCTTATTAGAACGCATTCAATATTTGATTTGCTTGTCTAATCCGGTCAGCGATATGTATACATCTTCCCGAGATAACCATACACCATACGCCAACCCCAGAAAAACAGATTCTCAAAACAAATATTTATAACCTAAATGCTTCCCTAAGGACAATATCTGATACGATTTGGATGTGATTGTCTGGATGATTTGTTCTTTTGATTCTTAAAACCACCCCGCGGATGAGGGAAGATTTATGGAAGCAATTATGAAATGTTGGTTGAGACCACCATAACCATCAATCTAAAAAAAATACCCTGCGCTCACTCACGCGGAGTGTATAGTGGCAACGCGGTGGAGAGAAATAACGCTCGAACAAATTAGATAATTAAGGTTCGTTTGGAGTTAAATTTGATTTTGTTGAGATGTTTCTTTAAAAAAAGGAACTAATGATCTTGGCCTTTTTTCAGAGGATGAAATAATTTGCAAAGTACTTTGGAAAAGTGCCGTCTGTGGGCATCAAACCCACATCTTATAAGCTAAGGCAATTGATTGCTTCTTTTCAACCAAACACTCTACCGACTGAGCAAGTCGCTGCTTCCGACAATTGGACAGATTTATAATACATAAAGCTAAGTTCTATATCGACGAACCATGGTAATGCCCTGGTCACATAGGACCCCGATTCACCCCGATTCACCCCGGAGGAGCAGTTGGCTCAGCCTCCGGGGTCGATCGTGTAGCTTCCGGGGCCGATCGTGTTGCTTCCGGGGCCAATCGGATTCCAACACGGATCTCCGGGGGTGAATCGGGAGCCCAACACGACTGTTTTTGGCTGTTTTTGGCCGTGTTTGTGGTCACATAGAAAAATCAGCACTCGAGCTTGGGAAAGTGTATCCCGATTCACCCCGATTGAGCCAAAAAGAGCCCCGGATCTCCGGGGTGAGAATCGTGTTACTTCCGGGGTCCTATGTGACCAGGGCTTTATGTATTTAAGAAGATGACATTCAAAATTAACCCAGGACAATAGCCAAAGTATACCCGGTTAAGGCTAATTAGACCGGCTACACCTTGGTCGGTAAATTTCTGGCGATTTTTTTATGTATAAATATTTTGTAAAACATTGCACCTTAAGGAAAAGGTGCAACATAGTACCTTTAGAAAATGGAATAATACTTTTGAAAAACCCTCAAAGTTGAGTTCATTTATCCATGAGTTAGAAGAATAGCCGAGCAGGCGCCGCCATTACCCTCCTCCTCTCCCATGTAATAATTTATTTTCTTTAACTTTTTTTCGAAGAGATGATTTTGTTTCACTTTGTTTTGTTGTAAAGGCGGTCCCAACACAAGCTGTGCTTTCTGGGTACTCGCCTCCTTTATTTTGTTTTACTTGTGTTGTTATTTGCATTGATTATGTATATGAAAAAGGAAATAAATAAATTCAATTCAATTCAATTCAAGTAATATAGGCACAATATGATATTTTTTCAGTACACAAAGCCCCTCATCACCCTCCTTTTCACCATTTTTTTTCAGCTGCATGCCCCAATAACCCATCATGGAGATGGAGAAACAGACTAAGAATAATTAAACAGTATTCGTTACGGTATGTTAATGATCGACAACTCCGCGCGGGATATGATAATGTCGAATCATTCGACCAATTAATTTTGTTATACCGGATGAGCTTTGCCCCATCGTGTTATGCATACGCCTTGGTGACGGTAGTTACTGAATAAAATTATGTATAATTCCAGACACACAACGTGTTCAAATGCCAGCAATTTTATGCCTTAACTCTTTATAAATCTGATATTTTGCGGTCGTTTTATTTTCGCTAAATTCGCGGTTTTTGCCTCGCGAAAATTTCTTCTCTGTAAGATGTGTTCAAACACTGTCAAGAACGTGAAAATATAAACACGCCAATGTGTCAAACTGTTTCGAAATCGCGAATCTCATTACTGTACGCTAATTAATATTGGCTTATATAGTAGTCTACACTGCATACTATACTGCAAAACTATACTTAAGCTCTGGACGTTAACAAGTGGACGTATACCGGGAAACTGAGCAATATAGTATTTATAGTCAACTCGGTCGAAAAACACGTCTGAACGGTCAGTCAATTGTACGATGCCCTCTTTTTTTTCTTTTTTACCTCTTTTCTTTATCGAGATTAGGTCTAAAACGAGTCATGTCAGGACCGTGACACACATAAATAGAATCGAACTTAGCACCGGACTTATGAGGTGTTGCTCAAAATCAACTGCAAATCAACTGCAACTTTGCACATTGTAACGAGTATTTTCATTCGCGCATGGTGAGCGCATTTAACAAGACGCGCATGATTGGCGTACTCCGATCAACTGCAACTTGCGATCAATTGCAACTTTTGAACAACACCCCATTAGAATGACAATTACCCTATAACAAATAATAATTGACAGGTATCACCCGCGAGTATAAATATTCAGCAATCTGAATTATCTTGGACTTTACTTCGGACTTTAAGCCCCGGTCACATAGGGCCCCGGAAGCAACACGATTCAACACGACTCTTTGTTCGAAGGCAGTTAACTCCGAAGTAACAATGAGTCGTGTTGAATCGTGTTGCTTCCGGGGTCCTATGTGACCGGGGCATTACTCATAGCACGAACCATTTAAATTATATAACGATTTTATTCCATTACCAGGGCCTTGTAACATAAACCAAGTTCGCAATCAATCGCAAATTTTAGTACATGATTTGCCATAGACTTACGACTAAATAATACAACCGTACGAACGGTTGGAAAGCTCGATGTTACGGGGCCCAGATTTACATTAACATTTTTATGTAAATTTTGATGATGCTTTCGTCTGTGTTGCAACCACATCTATCATAAGGTTTTTAATTTTTATGTGAAGGTCAGGTTTTAGGGGAAATCTTTAAAAGGGGATGGATTGTATATTACAGGTATATTTTCTTCTACAAAACTAAAATGATTATAGTATTTATTATGATTATGATAATAATGTATAAAATATATACATGCAGTTTCCCCTAATTTCACTGCACGTCACCACCCTGCACCACATAACACCAACTTAACTGTCATTTACACATGTTGCCATCCAAAGGTATTCCGAGGACGATACCAAGAGCTAGCGTACCCTGAACGCACGATATAAACTATTTCCGTAATATTAAGTCGAACAACAATTCAATGCTCCTTTGTGATGCTATTCAAATCGGAACCGGCTTGTGATTGTTATGTCCGCACAGTTGACAGCGTACGGCTATATTGTCCATGACCCACTTTATTTTGCGGAAATCGTGTTTATACTGGCATAATCCTTTCGTGAGAGATGTAGTAGATACATTGATGTACAAATAGATCCGTTGCAAGATAAAGCTTCAAAGGCAGAAGGAACGCTGACATATAGTGTATTAACTATCATAATATCAAAAGCACCAGACTACGATAAAGAAACAGATGCGGCGTAGATAATCCATTGTGATTGATAAACGCCTATAGTTTCAACAACAACATTATACTTTTCTAAACTTCCAAATGTCTATGTCTGCAACTATTTTCTGAAAAAGTCTGGGGTGAATGTAGACCCCCCCCCTCCCCCAGTTTCGCGGTCCATGCAGGTACGCATACATGTTATCTGACGTCTGTATTAACCTGTACTCTTCTTTAAGTGCTCTCTATCATTTTATATCAATCAACTCTGATCATAGAACGGAAATCAAGTTCAAGGGTGCACTTCTCTAGAATTATGACAAATAACATGTTTATTGGCTTTGATTTCAGCCAGCACTTTCTGATAAATCATCATCTATCTCGCCTAAGCTCGATTTTTTTTTCTCGAAAAAGCCATTGGGATGTCTCTGTCCTTTTCATTGATGCATAATGCTAGCTTGACAATAATATATTTATCGATTTAGTTTGTGATAAAGTATTTATGAGAATGATTATTATAAATTCATAAGTGATGTTCGGAAATGATGCATCTAATACATCCTCATGACCCTACATTAAAAACGCCTTCATGGTCATACATGTACCTTCGATCGCCTTAGACTTATTCAAGCAACAACTGTATGCAGGCTCAGTTGAATTAAGGGTTTTTTTCTATTTATTTTTATCCATGAAATTTTCACCTGCCAGATCAGGGGCAATTGAAGTAAAGGAGATAGTATACATTGAAAATTAATTATATCTCAATGGTACAAGTTTTGCCATAGACCTACGATTATCGCAAGTTTAATTACATTTTTTTATGTTACAGGCCCTTGAAATACAATCTAAATATTTCATGGAGCCCGTATACATTAAGCTCTAAGAATATTCAACTTCAAAATATTCGATTAATGCTTTATAAAAATAACATTTCCAAACAATCGCCTTCATAGATCTTGATACATTACCTAGCTTGTCAATGTTATTTGTTTTCAAATTCTTATGAACATTCCTCGTCTGCTTGTACGTCAACGAATATTGATCTTTAATTTGGTCAGACTTGCTCTATACATCATTTCCAAATTAAAGCAAATTGCCTTCAGACATAATTGTTTGATATTAGTTCAGACGGTCGGTTACGTAAGCGCAGACTTATTCATTCCCCAAATGTCCCTAGATTAGCTCTTATACAATCTCATTAAAAATCCTCGGAGTATTGTCTCATTAGCAATTATTGCCCGAAGCGACTACTTACACGCAGGCAAGTGGTATTGTGATGATGGTGCATGGACGCATGGTATGATAAAACAATAGAGAGGGTTTTTACCATCATGTAAAGAGAAACTTTCTGATGATGAATATCTTTCTTGGCAATTGAGCTTCCAAAAAGAACCAAAAAAAGTAAATTTCTTACAATTTATGTGTCGATATGAAACAGATTCTGAAGTTGCTATCTGAAAAAGAAAATCACACAATGTTAAATTCAATTCAATCTATTTCAATTATATTTCCACTTTCAACATAAATACAATGTAATAATAGAGGGATATTCCAATGATATAGTAAACTGAAAGCAGTAATGATTACAAACAAGAAGAATCACGAAAAAAGGAGCAAGTTACAGAAAAGAGTTACATCTTGTAATCAAATGTCTTCGAAATACCGACTGCGTGGAAAATAGTATAAGGAACTAAGAAGTACACTTAAAAGTCTTGCTTGTTTAGATGTGGACCCCCAAATAAATACAGTTTGACCAAGAATATACATGTAAATATTGTGATTTACATATAACATATGTTAGGTCTTTGTCGCAAAAACATAAAGAAAGAGCTAGGAATTAAAAAAAGGTAGAGAGAGTTACCTATATAATGAGGGAATGCTTCCATATAAAAAAAATACTCATAATACACGGTCTGATAACTCTGTCCATATACAGATATTGCACCGCCCCGCATCATTAGACACCAAGTGAGCTATTTAAGATAACTCATAATGAAGAAGGGGGGGGGGGGGGCTCGAAAATTTGGAGATGAAACGAAATTGTCAAGGACTGTTAAAGGACATTCCTGCCCCTCGTTTCCTACAGCTGGTAAAATGTTAATTTCACGAAAACAATAATGGAATAAAATTATTTTGAAAGAACTGCTTTATCTAACGGATATCAGGATATTTACATGTACATGCATTTTCTTTAATGCAATCTCTAGCACTTAGAAAATGATAATAATAACAATAATAATAATAATAATGATAATAATAATAATAATAATAATAATAATAATAATCAGTTCTTATGCAGCGCATTACATATAGCCATGACATGTCCCTAAGCGCTATATACAGAGCAGAGAAAGAAGTAACAGAAATGGAGAATGTAGATCTGCTTTAAAAAGCAAGAATATCCTTCCATTCTGTTCATTTGGGAGAGTAGAGGAGTGTCAGATGATCGGGAAAGTTTGCTTACGAATGGTCAAATGAAAACATATTTTTCTTTATATGTCGATTTAAATTTTGTTTGTCGTTGTCAATACGTTTGCATGGTACATTGGAGCCACATATTCTATTCCAACAGATGAAAGAAATGTATGAAATAGTGATAATATTTTGCTACATTATTTGAGCTGAATGTGACATAGCATTTCATAGGAACGGGAATGTAATTCTTCAACATAAAAGGGTTTGCAAACTGGCATTAATTTGAATAGACTATACACTGCAAACCAAATATGAGAGAAGTAGCAATGATAAAAGAACATTCAAATTCGTCTTCAAACATACACTATATTTGGTTCAAACTAAAACCAAATACTGGATATCAAAATTGGCATGCTCTATAGCAATATAAATTCGTGGAATATCAACCCGAGGGAGATGTTCAGCTGAAAGATAATATTTGCAATGTGCTCAATGCGCAAATAGCAGACAATTATTCACTCTCATACCTTGCGAGTGCATTTCAAATGGAAATAGAAATAGAAAGTTCATGGTTCGTCGAAATTTTCACACTTTCTCCTCCAAGGAGAGGAAAAAGAAAAGCAGACTTGGCGCCTGGATAAATCAGACGAGCAATCACATTATCCAAATAGAGAAACGGAAATAGCGGAAGAGAAGGTGAGAAAGTAGTAAAGTGGAAATGACTTTCGACCCGCGCAGGCTTAAGGAAGGGGGGTAATCTGTGCTCGGGATTTTGAAATAAATTGCGCGAAATTTCCCCGGGGGCCCGAGCGCGGCGTCGTGCCTAGCCGAGTGCGAGGTGTGAGGTTCGACGCCTTGATGGAATGCCTGTGAGCACCTCAGCGTGGTGCGGGGGGTCCTGAGGGGGCTACGGTGATCAGGGGCTGTTAGCATTGACATTGACTTTGGGGGTCAGAGGCGAGCTTGATTTACAGTTTGGAAATTGGGTTACTTCTGTTGGTTTTAGGAGTGAGAGTTATGACTCGTTATGGCATGATAAATCAAATAAATAACAACGAGAGGGTATAGGCCTATCAGGATTTGGTAGACAGGGGACTCGACACCCCCCCCCCAAAAAAAAAGCAAGTTCGATCCCACTGTTTTATTCATATTGACTCTCTAAATCCCCATGATTGAACAGTCAATCTAAAAGACTGAAGTCAGGGACAAATCCAAATTGCATTGAAATTTTGAATTTTATAGATTTTTAAATTTTTTATCGTCCCTAACTACAATCTGTTAGATTGACTTCCAATCCAAATAATTTATATACAGTATACTAATTTGCTAATCCGTTTCATCTATGTATTGTTTGTTTTTTTCATTAATTCACTTATCTATATATGTTTGCAATTATTTATTTACCTATTTATTTATTCATTGTAATTGTAATTTTAATTCTGTCGCCGCGTCGTCGAAAATGGTCTTTCCGCGCAAAAATCTCAATGGAAATTTGTTCCTTGGTTGTCTTAGCTTGTGGCTTGATGCTAAGTGGTTGCGCACGACTTTAATCATACCAATCTTTAGAAACAGCATGGCTGTGGGAATATTCCTTGTGTGCAGTGAGACCAAAGCATTATTCTCTCTAAACTGTCCTCAGCAAATTAGGAGAATAAAATATTGGACATGTAATATACAGCATCTCCGCTTGCTCGGGTATCTATTATTGATCGTGTAACTACTTTGGGCCTTTGGTGAGAAAGGGTCGGTGTAAAGTAATGTTCAATGCACGGTGCAAGTTTAAACTATTTACATTTAATATTTAAACGGGAACAAATTTGAATTCAGTTTGAAGACTGCCATCGACATAAGAAATAAATTAAACACTGGAAGAAGAGAATGCCGAGATTGTGAGCTATTGTACTCTGAAAAAGAGCTTGCGATCCCGAAGATGTTGTTTTCTAAAGTATTGTAAAGAAAATTCCAAATCTGTGTTTTTTTTTTTTTTTTTTTTTTTTTTACAGTATTGTAAACAATAATTGCAAGGTCACGAATTAACGCCACGCGTGCCAATGTCAAAACGTTTACGAGGCTTTAGAAATTGTTATTTTTGTGACAGTTAATTTTCGATATGGTAGCCATAAACAGTACTGAGTAAAAAGTATGTTTTACATAAAACAAAATCATCTGGCAGCTATCTAAACTACACTGCTGACCCCAAATTTACAGATCACTTTCTATTTACCATGGGCCCACTTTTCGGGATAGCGTAGCGAGCGATATCATGCAGCAACTAAAACAACTAAAATGCCAAAATGATTAAAATTTATTTTTAAAACATGGAAGGCACTTGCATTTTGGCATATTTACACGAAGAAAAAACTTGTAATAAATATACATACATACATATAAATATGATAGTGACCCCCTATTTATTTTGCGATACGTTGGTGTTAGCCATTGCACATGAATTCGACAAACTAAAGAAATAAACAGGACTGTTCAAACTAGTCTACAAAGTATCATGTAAAATGACACCAGTAAGCGGACCACATTCATGATATTTTAATACCCATATTCATAGAGATCGTTTCTTAGCAAGACGAAAGAGTTTGACATACCCATTTTACTGAACATAATATACAATTATTTTAGGAATAAGTTACACTGCAGTATAAACTAACACAATTTACAATCAAAAGAAAATGACCAAAATACGAATTATAGCATTCACCTCAATTGAATTATCAAAAAGATGTGATATATATAATGGACTCATATATATCTTATCTTATAAATGACGTTTTCTTTTGTGAAGTTTTGGAACGTTTTATTTGTCTAATCTTTACAGTTGGAATTCGTTATACGAATGTGTCATCTATTAACAGAAATGTAAACAATTTATTTGTACATGTCTTGGCATCACTGTGCTCCGCGACAGAAGGAAGTTTCAGCCATTTCAGTTTTTCAAGACATGAAGCAAAAGCTAGGGGTAATCCGTTTATGTTTGTTTGTTTGTTTGTTTGTTTAATTTCCGTCATAAAAAAGATAACATAACAAATACAAAAAAAATGGAAATATATACAACATACAAAAGAAAGTAAAGATTATATATACATCATAAGAAAAATTACAAGAATTACTCAATAAAAAAAGCATGGCAAGAAGCAAAATCTATAACATATATATGAATACAAGAGGTTAAAAAGAAGAGAGCGTAGAGAGACGGCTGGACAGCCCAATGTCAGCTGCAATGCAAATAAGTGCAGCTGGTCTTCCTTGGGGACCAGAAACAGAAAACATGAGCAAAAGAAAGAGGAAATAAAAGTCTAACAATACAAAATTAAACTAAAACATTTTATCCTATACAATCCCAACCACACTACCACCCCCCACCCTGTGCAAACGTGATTAAAAAGCAACTTAAAAAATAAAAATAAAAACTTACTGTAGGGCTATAGTAAAATGATATGGATAAAAGGTGTTTGACATTTGTTTTAGACTAAAAAATATGGTAAAAACGATTATTATTTGATTTGCAAAAAACGAATTAGAGATTTTTTAAATGAGGCAAGCGTTGGGCATGTTGTGCACGTTTGATTTATTTGAACTAATTGTTTTGACACATATAATCATTAGTGATGTTCATTAGTTAGGTAAAACATTAAAATTCTGATTTTCAGTTTAAGAAGTTCCAATAAATGGTTTTAAAAATTTGATTAGTAATTATTTCCTTTAGTCGTGAATGTTTTTTGTGTACAAACCGTTAGAGAGAAATTCGTTGGAAAAATGTTCTCAACTTAAAAAAAAATTATCATAAACTTTCATGAATATGGTATCGTCGTTCAAAGTATGTTTATAAAAAAAAATATACTTTGTACTTCCTTTTACCATGGAAGGGCAGTATATTAGGCATGTTTCTTCATTATGGTGCTTATCACACGCAGCTGCCAAACTGAATTATCTTAAATTCGAGCTATAAACTATATATCAACGTTTTATTTAATCAATGAATTTGTACAATCAAGATTGACGAAAATAACATTCGAGCATATTTCAGATATGATAATTCCCCTCGGTTGATATGAGGAAATGTTATAATAACATTAATAATCAACTATAAGCAAATATATGGAAATATGCAGCGTCGCTATATTTGAGACGTGCTTCACACATTTATATAAAGAACGTTATACATAATAATATGAATAATACAAATTGTAAGTAAATTTATATTTTTAGGGTAATTTGAAGCATTATTGTATTCCAGATGTGCTTCAACCATTGATCCCAAGAAACGTTGTTACATGACTAAAGGGGTGTTGCTCAAAAGTTGCAATTGAGCGCAAGTTGCAGTTGATCGGAACACGCCAATCAAAATCATTGTTTCATGCGCGTCTTATTAAATGTGCATATCGCGCGCGAATGAAAATGCGCGTTACAATTTGTAAAGTTGCAGTTGATCTGCAGTTGATTTTGAGCAACACCCCCTTAGTGAATATGAAATTATTTCAAGGTGGATTTGAAGCATCATTATGACATGAGATGAGATGAAACAATTTGATATGAACACTACAAACTGTAAGTCAATATTTAATCAGTTTCAGGGTAATTTAAAGTATCGCAGCGATACTTTAAATTCCCCTGAAACTGAAACTATTTTCGAAAAATTAAGTCGAACGCAAATTCAATGGGTGTTTGTAAAGCTATTCAAATCGGCACCGGCTTGCGATTGATGTGTCCGCACAGTTCATCTTAACTTTTTGAAAATAGTTTATATCGTGTTCGCTATATTTGAGATGTGGTTCACCCATCGATCTCAATAATTGTTATTATATAAACTTAATTACTTGCCCAACACTACAAATGGTAGTGGATATGGAAATAGTTCAAGAGAATTTCAAGCATTGTTATATTTTGACACGTACCAAGAAATGCACACTTAATAAATACTCAATATCGTTATATTTGAGATATGGAAATAGTTTAAGGAGAATTTCAAGCATCATTATGTTTGAGACGTACCAAGAAAAACTTTTATATAACAATGAATACTCAGCACCATCATACTTGAAATAATTTTATGCTTCGCCCACTGATCTCAAGAGGAGTATAAATCCAATACTACAAAATTATTACGTGGAAATATTTCAGGAGGGTGTGCAAATCGTCACTTGAGAAAGTTATGCTTAACGAGGTTATTTGAATAGCTCCTTGAAAATCTACTTTCATAGAGTTTGATAACGAAATATCTTTATATCTATTTCAAACCTTTAAGAAAACATGTTATCGATTCAAAGTGAATAAAATTTTATAACAAGTCATTAGTATAATATGTTGACATCTATAGAGCCAAAAAAATTGGTTTCAGAAACATACAGAGGCGTGTCTGTACAAGTTTGCTTCTTGCGCCTTCTCGTCTTAAATAAGGCGCCAAGGCGAGGTATTACAAGTTGCCTTCTCAACTTCTCGTTTTAAACACGGCTCAAAGGCGAGTTTGTACAAGTCTTCGTCTCACCTTCTCGTCTGAGACAAGGCACCAAGGCGAGATATTACAAGTTGCGTTCTGACATTCTCGTCTTACAAAATTGCGCGACGGCGAGTTTGTACAAATCGCCTTCTCACCTTCTCGTCCGAGACAAGGTGCAGAGGCGAGTTAATACAAGTTATTACTTCACCTTAATTTCCATCCGAAAGGCGGCGCCATGGCGATTTTTTAACAAGTCGCCTTCTCTCCTTTTCCACCATCCAACAACTCGCCTACTCACTGCACGTATGAGCTTTCGTAGGAATGTCGTATAGGTACTTTCACAAATTCGGCTCTACATGATTGTGAACCATATATAATGGACGAGAATCTGCAAGTCGAGCGAGGGCATTTGGTTGGCTTCAGACGCTTTCAGCTTGATACTGTATATATTGTCTCTGGTACAATGGGCAATATTACGGGTTACCTACAGAGAATATATCTATGACACCTTCATCTCATCCCAAGCTTTGTCATTCGTAAACATTTTGAAACAACAGGTAAGGCTCCGGTCACATAGAAGCCCGGAAGCAACACGATTCATCACCACTCTTTGTTCAATTCACAGTTAACTGTCTCAGAAAAAAAGAGTCGTGTTGAATCGTGTTGCTTCCGGGGCCCTATGTGACCGGGGCTTTAAACTAGCAGCGGTATGGAAACAAAAAACAAAGTGATTTGGTGCCATCCAGTCATCCATTCATATGGCAATACTTTACTTCAAATGTCTATAATGTCTGTATAATAGCAACTGGCTTTGTGTTCTAATTGGTATACACGGTGACGTAATAAGAAGCGTTATAAACGGATTGTTGTGATTTGTTTGAGGAATGATTTAACGGGTCCATGTTTCTTTGTTAAGTGATTCCATGTGTTTGTTCGCATTAAAACTCTGCCAAGAGATGAACGTACAAGTCGGTATTTGCAAGACTGGGATTTACTTCATGTACTTGGGGCTATGTCATTCTTCTACGTTTAGATTCAACGCAACGTATGCTAAACGTATACGATATGTGCAAAAAAAAAAAGAAATATCCGTGCAAAAAAATAAATGCGTGGGGAAGAAGCTTGACTTATGGCTTGTGCTAAATTCGTTCGGCTTGTGTTCGACATACGCACAGTATCAGGAACATGATGAAAAAAAAGTTGTTAATTAAATTGTCATCCTGTACAATTACGCCTATGTTTCAATAAATAAATAAATAAATAGATAGATAAATAAATGAATAGATAATTAATATCCGCGGTATTTCTGTGCATATGGAACGTAGAATCAATTCATATAATCCTGTATGGGCATAATGTGACCAAGAAGCTGTCATCAGCGATATCAGTTGATATTTGAACTTCGAACTCGTAAAATTTTGTCTAAGCAAAATCGCCATGAATTTACATTAAAAAAATAAACTGCATGATATCAGCGAGCACTGAGTGATCATTATGGGACCATGCAACCGGGGGTCCCCTTTTTTTTCAGTTAATACTTGTATATATAATCCTATATGGTTTAAAAAAAAAATGCAGTACATCGCCCCCCCCCCCACAACCGGGGGTCCCCCTTTTTCAGTTAATACTTGTATATATAATCCTATATGGTTTAAAAAAAAAATGCAGTACATCGCCCCCCCCCCACACACACACACACACATTTTTCAAAACGTTCCTCTTTCCATGGCGTTATCAACAATAATACGTACTGTAAATAGTTCCAAATCAAAGTTTGAAGAAAAAAAATGTATTCGTACAGGAGCTTACGCAGTGATAATTATGCTAAAACATTTTGGAGTGATAATGTTTTAACTATACATATTTTTCCTAAGAAATGAAAGTAAACGTTAATAGAATCACTTCCAATTTTCCTCAAAAGGATGAAGAGGTGGGTTGGAAGTGAAATTAGATTTGTCTAAATCCCACTCATATGTTGCGTGAATTCATTTGCCGAAGCAACTGACATTCGAGTTGAATAAGAGACACTTTCATAAAGATAACTATTTTGAAAGGAATAGGACGCCTGAAAAGCTTGTTTTGCTGCACGGAAGCCATTGACTACGGAATGTGTAAAGTGGTATGGGGGAAATCCTATCTCAAACAGAAATGGCCTTTCAGTTCAAATTGATTATTTTCGAGTCAAATAAGGACTGTCGTGGTTTCTGAAACCTTTCGGCTTTAAGTGTAGACACGGTTAATTTGCTTTTGGTATATATCAATAACTGAGCTTTTTCCCCATCCACATCGATATAAAGCAGACTTTTCACGGTGAATGTAAATGGAGATATTCTATTTAATTCACATCTGATCACTGGTATGCCTCCNAAAACCTCTTTCCATGGCGTTATCGTTATCGTACTTGAGCTTCTGCAGTGGGAATTATGCTAAAACATCTTGGACTGTGTTTTAACTCTACATATTTTTCCTAAGAAATGATGAAGGGGTGGGTTGATAGTGATATAAGATGTGTTTAAATCCCACTCATATGTTGCGTAAATTCATTTGCCGAAGCAACTGACCTTCGAGTTGAATAAGAGACACTTTCATAAAGATAACTATTTTGAAAGGAATAGGATGCCTGAAAAGCTTGTTTTGCTGCACGGAAGCCATTGACTACGGAATGTGTAAAGTGGTATGGGGGAAATCCTATCTCAAATAGTTGGCCTTTCAGTTCAAATTGATTATTTTCAAGTCAAATAAGGACTGTCGTGGTTTCTGAAACCTTTCGGCTTTAAGTGTAGACACGGTTAATTTGCTTTTGGTATATATCAATAACTGAGCGTTTTCCCCATCCACATCGATATAAAGCAGACTTTTCACGGTGAATGTAAATGGAGATATTCTATTTCATTCACATCTGATCACTGGTATGCCTCCTAATTTCTTACACTTTCTTGAAAAGGAAGTCAGATACGTATATGAGCACTTTTGGAAAAGTTGCACAAAAGAAGATGGGGGAAATAGCAAAAATTGAGCAAAATAAATCCAATTTCGAATAGGAAACGCGGACTATTAATCATTGATCAAGATTTATTAAATGTATGGCATTTTCTATTTTTTGTTTAAATTTGCTGAGACTTATTAATACACAAGCTAGTTATTTTCTAATACATAGTCGTATGGAATATGGTGTCCAGATAAAGTTGGGTAATTTTGCTCAATCTAATAAGTATATAGGCCTATATTGTATTCACCTCTGAACTTTGCAGTTTGCAGATGAGTTTGTGATTCATCGAAAAGGAACATGTACACCGGAAAATAATTCTCGTTTCGTGTAATTCAACTCCCAGTATCCATGTTTGAGTCTCCTTGGTATATATATAATAATTGAAATGTCTGTTTCTCGCATTATCAAAATTTGAACTGCGAGCATCGTCAAGGCAAATAACAACTAATGTGAAGTATGTGCGTATGCAGCTAGCTCTGCTAAAATCTATGAAATTTCATTTCCAGAATACCCTAATCATCTAAACATATCTTGTCTTTTCGAGCAAATATAGTTCATACGGCAAAACAGGTCGCTGACATATATTTGTACAAGGCGTCGAGTTCTCATTATCTCGCACTGTAAACTATAGTTACTGAAGTTTATATCATATTGATATACCAAAGTGCTTCAAAATACCACTAAAGGCATATTAAATTACCAAGGTAAATAAGGAGTGTATACAGTTCCTCTTCAAAAGAAGTGCAGGCCGTATATATGCGTGTCTATGTCAGCAATGATTGTAAACTATATAACTGGCTATAGCTTGTTTTGGTATGGAACTTGGTTTTTAGTGTATGTACAAGATGTTGCATGGTAACAAAAATAATGGCAGCATCTCATGTTAGTAATAACTTACTTGAAATCCTAACGAAAAAGACGTTTTAGACGCGTCTGCTTGTTAATGAAGAAAACGCATGACTGCCCCAATATTGAGGGCATTTTGGCATGCACGCATGTTATATTGGAAATGCATTTGTAAGATGTATTCCTGGAGATGGCGTTGAAAAGCAGGTTAATCGAATTATGGAAATACGAAATAAAAAGTCTTAATAAACAAAAACATTCGCAATTGGTTCTCTTTCTTCTTCTCCACCTCCTCCTCCTCCTCCTCCTCCTCATTCTCTCCTTCTTCCACTCCTCCTCAAAGCTTCTTCTTCCACTACCCTTCTTCTTCTATTTCCTTGTCCATCTTCTTTACCCTTCTTTATATATTTTTTCGATCTTTCTCTTAAGTTCCCAGCCACTGATTTTGCCTAAATACGCACTGTGAATACGAGGAAGAAAGAAGAAAAAAAAACAACCATCGATTTCTCATTCATAAAAAAGCAGTCAAAATACATCATTTCCCCTTTTCTCCGTCATTCTTCAGAGGAATGAGAAATGTACATCACATACATCCGCTATCAAATTACAGGAATTAAGGAAGTTTCATTTTCTATTTGTGAGACAATTTTGAACTCTTGAATAGTAGAACTTGTCTGATTTATTGTATTTCATAAAAAAAAAAACTATTTAGAATTAACATTTTCATTGTTTTTCATCTACAATTCAGTATGAGTTTGGTCTAGGGGTGTGGACAAAAATAGTTAAATCAAAAGGATCATATAGGGGAGGAAGAGATGCGAGGAACACGAGATGGAGGGAAGGAATAGATGGTCATTATTCTTTCGGGGAAAAGAATAGTTTATTAAATGCATGAATAAATTGATTTAAAAAAACACAAATGAAGAATTTCAGATAATCAATTCTACCATTCTACAATAACAAGGGAGAAAACGAAGAGAAGTTTATACCAACCTTTCTGACTCCCCGTTGAAATATTCCGCATACTCCCGACCCTCGACGTGCCGCCGCCGGTAGCCGCCCGAGACTACCCAGGCCGATTGGAGGTGGGACAGCGCGAGAACGACACAAGCACCAAAAGCTGTTCCAGCCACCAATCTCTTCAAATGAATCCTCATCTCGATAAATTTTGTCGAGTTATAATCTTCTCTTCTAAATCTCAGAAAGATGGTGGCATCATATCATGATTTATATCCAAAAATGAGAGCATCGATGCATGTTTGAAACCTAAATGATGCGAGCGTGAAGCGTATGGATCCAACGTTAAGACACTAATACTTTTTGCATGATCACAATACTTTTTGCATGTTTGTTTAATGGATAGGCTGTTCAAACAAGACTTAATTCGTAATAATTTCTTCGAGACATTTACAATGATATGATTCTATACTCCGTCATGAATACTGAGGTACTGGTTTTGATTCAAGCCGCTAAGTAAATGTGTGTTTGTCCATAACTGTCGTTTGGTACTGATGTGCATCTTTTACTGGAATATTGGCAGACGACTCAGATGGGGGACAAAGTTGTTGGATAACGATGGTTTGTGAATGAATTGTGGGCGTGTCATATGGGGTAGCCATGGCAAAGTGGGCGTGGCATCACTTGGGAGGCAGCGTATCTGGTGCTCAGAAATTGTCAACTCTCTTATACTTGCTTAGAAATATATCTTTTCCTATACAAAAGTTCTCTTATGTACCAGTTTGTTTTTTGATATGTCCTTGAATATAACCAGCAACATGGGGAGATCATATTTCCCTTTCTATGTTTCTAATTTAAAACCAATTTACTCATTTCTCCTCTCTAAGCTTGCCGACAAATGTTATAACATGTTAGTAACAAAAGAACTAGTATTCCATTTTTAGAATTTTTACTATATATATTGATCCTCTAATTCTAATGAAGTCGGGCCTATAAATAATTAATGGGAATCATTATGGACTCCATAAAAGAGCTCGACTATACACCTTCTGTTTTTGAGATAGACCCC
This sequence comes from Temnopleurus reevesii, assembly GCA_036244855.1. Taxonomy (NCBI): domain Eukaryota; kingdom Metazoa; phylum Echinodermata; class Echinoidea; order Temnopleuroida; family Temnopleuridae; genus Temnopleurus; species Temnopleurus reevesii. Next base: position 16,311 of record BQKZ01006433.1, on the reverse strand, counting down.
ATGGAAGAACAGAGCCATTAAGTTGATAGTGGCTCTGAAATGAGCAATCCATCCGATATTCATTTTATTCCTCTTGATTTCATGTAGTATATATTTGTTCTGTATTTTTTTTTATTGAGTATCGGAAATAAAATCAATCAATCAATCAATCAAACAAACCATTACAAATAAAGTGTGTCAATCTATTTCATGTGATTAAAACATGTAACAATAAATTTATTAAGATGTAAATGTTTCATTCGCCATGCGATATTTCAAATCTTTCCTCGTTCTCTTACTCTGTGTTTCTTCCTTTCTAATCATAATCATATTCCTCTCTCACATCCCTTATTCTCATTTTACTAATCATCGCCATTCTCGGTTTTTTTTTCTTTCTGGCTTTTTCTCTTTTCTTTGCTCACGCACATATAATGCCTATACACACATCACAAAATTAATATAGGCGCAAGACACACTAGCAATGCCCCCCCCCCCCCCCCCNTATATGTTTTTGTCCATGCTTGTCGTTTGGTACTGATATGCATCTTTTACTGGAATATTGGCAGACGACTCAGATGGGGGACAAAGTTGTTGGATAACGATGGTTTGTGAATGAATTGTGGGCGTGTCGTATGGGGTAGCCATGGCAAAGTGGGCGTGGCATCACTTGAGAGGCAGCGTATCTGGTGCTCAGAAATTGTCAACTCTCTTGCTTGTTTATAGAAATGATTTTTTTTCTACAAAATTTCTCTTATGTACCAGTTTTTTTTAATATGTCCTTGAATATAACCATCAACATGGGGAGATCATATTTCCCGTTCTATGTTTCTAATTTAAAACCACTTTACTCTTCTCTCCTCTATAAGCTTGCCGACAAATGTTAAAACATATTAGAACTAGTATTCCATTTTTAGAATTTTTACTATATATATTGATCCTCTAATTCTAATGAAGTCGGGCCTATAAATAATTCATGGGAGTCATTACGGACTCCATAAAAGAGCACGACTATACACCTTCTGTTTTTTAGATAGACCCCATGGAAGAACAGAGCCATTTTGATAATGGCTCTGAAATGAGCAATCCATCCGATATTCATTTTATTCTCTTGCTTTCATGTAGTATATATTTGTTCTGTATTTTTTTTTTATTGAGTATCGGAAATAAAATCAATCAATCAATCAATCAAACCATTACAAATAAATTGTGTCAATCTATTTCATGTGATTAAAACATGTAACAATAAATTTATTAAGATGTAAATGTTTCATTCGCCATGCGATATTTTAAATCTTTCCTCGTTCTCTTACTCTTTTTCCCTTCCTTTCTAATCATATTCATATTCCCCTCTCACATCCCACGATCTCATAGTAATGCATTCACCGCCATTCTCGTTCTTTCTCTTTCTGGCTTTTTCTCTTTTCTTTGCTCACACACACATAATGCCTATACACACATCACAAAATTAATATAGGCGCAAGACACACTAGCAATGCCCCCCCCCCCCCCCCCTCTCTCTCTCTCTCTCTCTCTCTCTCTCTCTCCCTCTTTCCCTCCTTCCCCCTCTCTCTATTTATGTTTCTATTCATGATGCCATTGTCTTTAATCTCCCCTTTCTCATGTTTCACCTTCAGCTATACAGGGTGTGTAAATGAATGAAAAAATTCACACTTGAAGTCTGTCAAAAACTAAGTTCAAACCATTTCAGATATTTTTTCATGTTTGTTGAAGTTTGTTATGGACTCGTCTGTAAAGCGTCAGAAAGAAAATACCTTTCATTCATGTTTGAATGAGCACTGACCGTTCTTGTTCAGTAGGTCAAAAACGCCTTCTCCCTAAAATCATTATTTTTGATCTACCTTTCCAAAACAGTTGGGATTTTATTAAGATCTATTAGGTATTTTCTTTCCCGATTTCTTTGACATTGTTCGTGTTAATAAATAAAATAAAAAACGTGCAATTCATTGTGACCCACATCAATGTTTGAATCAAGTTACAAAGTAATGACCTGATAGCATTTCTCCCCTAAATGGTACTACAACCATGCGCGCACCTAGGATTTTGATTTACCTGGGGGTGTTTCATCAAGATTTGTCGCAGCGACAAGGAGCCATTTTTTGACATTTTCCAAGGCAATTATTGTCTGCATAGTGCTTTTCATCCAATCACAATCAAGGAATTTGTCTCTGCGACAAATTTTGCTGACCCCCCCCCCCCCCCCCCCCCACGAGGCTGAGCTGACAAGAACACCACGGTATGCGCATGAACACACCTTGTCATACCAAGCATTTGGGTGGCAAACTTTTGTACTCGCAACATAGATGGCCACCCAAAGCTTTATATATGAAATCATTTTAACCTCATTGCACCCACTTACATCAGTCTTTGTTAGAAAACAGATAATCCTGAACCCTTTCACATACACTGAAAAAATCAAACAGTAAATCAATATTTCTTGAATATTATAGTATAATATTATAGAATGTTTAGTTTAAACAAGCTTACATTTATTTCTCTTGAAGAAATGATTCTGTAGGACATACAAATTCAATATATTCATCAATTACATATAATCAAAATCTAATTTTTTTTTTATAGTATTGCACTTAGTACCTGAATTAAAAATTGTTAAAAAATTATCACTTTATTTTACAGAGGCATAATGTTTGTGTCAACAGATCAAGACTTTGCCAAAATATTTTTCATTTACTTGACCTGCCAGTGCATTATGAGAATTTTATTAATTACATTTATATCTTTATTAAGCCTCAACACAAGTTTTGATAAATGTATTCTATGCCTGAATTGGAATCGATGTACCACAAAACGTAGGACAAACAATATTAGCAAAGAATTCGGGCAAATAGTTATACACCATAGGCAAGTAAGATTTCTAATACCTTACCAAGTCGGGCAAATTAATATATATTTTTTTAGAGAGGGTTGCAGTACATGTATCTTTGATTATTACTAAGTTATTTTGCCAACTATTACATAATGTCAATGAGATGCACAAAATTTACCTAAATAACTTCATCCAACATGATATTATCTCAGGGGTTAGAAGCAAATCAATTTCTCATTCACAATTAACGCACTGAACCTAAATCTGAGTAAGGCTCCGAGCATGGCTTTTTGAATTTGTGTGCAAGTACCTATCTCTTAAATGGGTGAGCTAGTCTTCATACACATAGTCTTCCGATTGATCATCAGGAACATAAGAATTTTAATACAATGTTTTAAAAAGTAGACACCTTTTTAATGTCATGGGATGTTTAGGGGAGTTGGATTTGTCCAACTAGCAATTTATTATTTTAACTCTATTTTAACTTTAATTCCAGAAATGAGTAAATTAAGGGTCTTTGTTGTCGCACTTTCTGTCACTTTGAAATATCTGATTTGATACACAATTTGTCATACTTTGTAAGTTTGTATTTTGAGAGATAGGATAGAATCATCAAATACTTTATGAAGTGCACTATAGAATATATATATCATTATGATCACCACAAAATTTTAAACAATTGTAAAAAGAAAATTTCTTGATATAATACATTATGATATCATGCACAATTGCTAAATTGAAGAGGTAGAAAAGAGTGCAAGATTTTTCTTCTTATATTCCCGGACTATACTCCGAATAATCCTAAGTTTATTGAAAACAATTAAACTAATCAGCTCAAGAATACTAGAAAGTATCATATACCAATGACACATTTATATCACACAAAAACAAAGTTGAACTACACATCAGCTATCATTACTATTCACAGTAAAACATAAATCATGATCATATCATGTAATGGTACACAAGCAGACATTATACAATTATTATCATTTAAACAACATAAAAATCAAGTTTACAAATTAAGCAGTGAAATACACATAAACAGAATATTCAATTACAGTTACATGTACTTTAGGTACAATGAGATCAAAACATAAATAATTATATACCTAAGCAGAAATTATAATAAATCAATGGGAATACAATATGAATCATGGATATATCATTTACTGCTATACAAGTACACAAACTGTGATAAACACATAGATATAATATTAAATCATGATTAGTTTTAAGTACATTTCTGTATCAATCATCCTCTGGCATATAAGCAGATGTTATGCATATGAGATTAAATACTAATACAATATGGACTAGCCTTGAGGGAGACACAACATTTATGGCCCTGAGTAGAATTGTATTGCCCGAGTCGAAGACGAGGGCAATACGACTCTACTCAGGGCCATAAATGTTGTGTCTCACGAAAGAGAAAGTCCATATTGTTATTATTAACCAAATCAGACATCTAGAGCGAACAAAATATCCATGAAATAAAAGGGTAACTTTTCCAGCATTTCTTGCTTGATGAAATTACTTTGAAGTTTCCAGATTAAGCCGAAGATTTTTCTACGCAATATATTCCTTTAGAATATTGGCTGCTTGTTTCGTTGCCTTCTTAATATTTTTAGCATTCATATCTTGCAAAATTCCATCGAATTCGTTGTCATCGAACGAAGCAAACTTAATTCTTCGAACTGGCCGCTTCCATGTTTGTTTACAATCTGATGTCCACAAAGCACGTCGCGAGCTCAATGCACAAAAACTGCGCTCACGAGATAGCGGTCCGCGTATTTCACATGTGAATTTATTGCCCGCTGTTTTTACACGCAAAATCCCATAGACATTTGACAGCGGGCAATAAAGTAATTTATTGACCGCTATGTCTTTTACGGGGCAATAAAGTGGAAAAATCACATGGCTCAGATGTCTGATACGGTTCATAATATGTATTATTGAAATATGCAAACTTGTGGTTAAAATAGACATCATATTCCATTGTCAATGATGTTTAGTTGGATAAGAACAAAATATAAATCATGATGCTATCATGCATTGCTATACAAATAAGTGGTTGATACACTATAGATGACTTAGTAATAAATGTTTACAAGCATGATGAAATACATTTGAATATGGTACTTACAAATGTTATATATCGTACACAGATTTCAAATGTTCTTTGCAAGTCCCATACAACATACAACATAAAACACTACTTATATTACATAAACATTGCACAATACCATATCCCATTGATCAGTCAATATTGTAATAGATTCCTATCAATATGGGTCAATATCCTCAAAATATTTATTAAGCTGATCTTTTGATATTTTTGTAAAAAAATGTTACAAATTTAAATATCTTATGCCATTATGCACTCAATCCTAATAGAAAATGATTTTAGTATAAAATATTGCACAGTTTAACATTGTCATTACCTAATTATCATTTGAACTTTCACCCTGTTTTCATATTGATATCTAATGACCAATAAACAATACATCAATTGTTTCATTGTTAATAATAATAATAATTATATAATATTGGATGGCAATGAATGGAATACCAGAGAATATTGGCCCTAACGAGTGCAATATTCCCCATATTTCATGAAATAAAGCCATCCAATATAATTATTATTATCTTTACATTAGTCTTTGACTTACCGGTATTGTTGTAGAAGTACCAGAAGGCTGATCACTGCTTTGCGCATGCGTGAAATTGAAGCTGTGCAACATGGCCTAATGTTGCACGGCTTAAAACTCTCATATAGATAATAATAACAATAATATGCTTTCTTATATAGCTTTTTACCAATTCTGATTGAAACTGACTAAAGCGCTCCCAATATTATCATCCGATCATAGTTGGATTCATAGCAAGTCGCCTGTTAGCTAGCGTGCACTACCAAACCAACCACCAGACGGTTGTTTCCTACCGATACCAAAGTAGCACCTGGGTCAGAGTGGCTAATCTGAATACATTTTTTTGCCAAAGGAACTTAGTGCCAACAGGAATCAAACCCCTGACCCGAGGAAAAGGACTTTCTGTTTGAGCCGCAAATGCACAGTGCTAGGTTTATATTTTTGGATAACTGCCCATCTTCGATCCTTTAATACCGCAGTACGTACTAGGTGTCGCATTAAATAAATGCCGCATTGTGTAACAATAGCTAATAACCTAAAAGTAGAAGTGGCATGAAAATAAGCATGTATAGGACCAAAAAGGGATGGTGACATGCTGAAAGACAGACAGAAGCTTAAAAGATGCTTTGCACTTAAAACATAGTCAAAATTAATTTCATCATCATCATCATGCAAGACCTTGTGTCATGTTTACTCCGTGAGGTTGTAGCTAAAGAATCTATGAGATCGCATCATAGAAGCTTGAAAGGATGATGCAAGATGTGAGTCCTGACATAGTGTCACAGACAGGCAGATGATATAAAAGGGATATGCTGCACAATCTGAGATTCCATCATTTTACTCCTTAAGGTCATAACTGAGTAGAGTCTCCAAGATCACATCACAAAGAGACAGGAGATTAAAAGGAGGATGCTGAACAATTAGAGAAATCAGGGCCCTGTAACATAAAGAATTCAAATCTATCGTCTATGGGAAATCATGTCCTAATTTGCAATTGATCGCAAAATTGATTGTATCTTTTTACGTTATAGGCCCCAGGTCTCATTTCACTCAAGATCATAGAGCTGTGGAGAGTCTCCGAGATTGCATCACAGAGAGACAGAAGCCTGAAGGGAGAATGCTAAACAAACAAAAACAGATTGTAGCTGAGAAGAGTCTCTAAGATTGCATCACAGAAAAAAAATTGCTTCAAAGGAAGATCCTGTGCCTTGAGCACTTCACAGAGTCGATTTGGCGCTATATAAATAGCATTATTAATATTTTTTAGTTGTGAGATAGCATTAGAGGCAGACAAAAGCTTCAGAGGATGCTTTGCAATGAAAAACACCTTTAGAACCTAATTTCATCATCACCATCATGCAAGACCTTTGGCCTGTATTATAAAGAGATTTGATTAATTTCGCAATTAATCAAATCTCTATGGTACACATTTTGCCATAAACTCACGATTAATATTTATCAGGCCCCTTGTGTCATGTTCACTCCTTGAGATCATAACTAAGAAGAGTTTCCGAGATCGCATCACAGAGAGACAGGAGCTTGAAAGGAGGATGCTGAGCGATGTGCTTGGCATGAGGGATTGAGTCAGTGATCCAGAACTTATCCAGTTTGACATCTCCTTCTGTAAACCTCTTCCAAGAATGCTGTGGAAACACAGCATGGGTCACAAAAGCGTTGACAGACAGCGCTCCGTGCTTTGAAAGGACCTGGTGGAAAAGAAAGAGTAAATTAATGTGTCTTAATGATACTTTAATTTGGGGTACATCTTTGGTGAAAGCCCCGCCAAAGAGCAGTTGTTTTTCATACACAGGGCAATTTCACAATTTTTTATTCTTTTATAACATAATTATGAATAATGCTCTTTATACGAACCTAATCTGGAATGATTTATTATTTTTACCAATTGATATCTAATTCATATGGTTACAAGTTATACCCTAACAAACCATTCCCATCTAATACGGTATTTATCCTTTGTTTAGCTGGTGATTTCCAATCTACTACTGCTCATTGTCCATATTTTCATCTTTCCCCCCGATCTATTGCCTGAAACTGCGAGATCAATAGACCCGTTTTCACCATAAAAACCTGAATGGGGTACAAGATGACTATGGCTTCCATAGGTAACAAATAGAGTAAAAAAGAAAAAATGAATATTTTTTAATGAAGATCTTATAATAATTGTTTAAACACCCTCCAATAAATCATGTAAAAGTGCCAAAATTTCAAAATATTTTTCTTCAAATTAACTAGAACTACAGCATGCTTAGATTCTAATGCCATAAGCACATTGATGTGTGCAAAAACTATCAGTTTGCTTTATGGAAGGTTAATTGATACTCAATGCCTTATTGGCGCTAAAATAAGTTGTGTTCAATAATTCTTACCTTTGCACAATTTATCAACGTTCCTCCTGTCTGTATGAGGTCATCGATGATGATCACATGACGACCAAATGTTTCTCCTGTAGACCAAAAACAGAGATATGTTTAGGTTAACACTATCATGTATCCATTGTTAACTTCAATATTTTATGACAGTGTTATGTTCTATTTCTGTTCTATTTTTTTACAAGTTACTATTGATGGGGCCGAGTTAATGCACAGTAATCAAAAGTTCAACTGTATCTCTGTGTCTCCCTTTCTCATTCTTTTCATCCACAACATTTGAAGTGTTAACAATGCACAAAGCAGCCTTCCGATACAGTGCAAGTCAGAAGTCTCTGCTTAAATGTACCCGCTATGACTATTCACTGATCGCAATGGGATCACTGAACCTTATTATTTTATTGTTCTTAACTTTAATACCAATATTAGCTAAGTTAAGAATTCTGACTTGAACTGTATGTCATACTTTAAAAAGTCAAGGTTAAAGAAAGAAGTCAATTATAGTTCTGTAACTTTGTATATACATGTCCATTCTAGTTCTTGAGATATTGTGATATATTTTCACTAGAACTCAAGAGACGTTTGATTTTGACTACTTTGAATACCTATACCAAATGTGAACTTGTCAGATTAAGTCAGAGCTGAGATAGAGACAAATGAAAACGTGGATATCAACTTGTTGAAAGATGGATAGATGAATGGACAGGTGGATGGAAGTGACTTGAAGACAATAAATAAAAAGAAAAGATTGAAAAGGAGTATAAAACAAGAAGAAATGAAAATTTAAAAAAAAACATGAAAGAAAAAAAAAGAAGTTACCCTCTTTGATGGAGACAATCCTATGATCTCCATCTCGTATCTTGGTGCAGAGAATGCTTGGGAAATCATCAAACATGGAATTGAATCTCTTATAAGCTCCCTCATCCGGATACGCGATGCTGAGGATGGCTTGAACATCATCAGGCATGCTGAAGATCTCTTTGATCAGCAACGGNGGATACGCGATGCTGAGGATGGCTTGAACATCATCAGGCATGCTGAAGATCTCTTTGATCAGCAACGGGATGGCTGACTCCAATCTGGGATGTAAATACATGTTGAAGGTTCAGTCTGGTTAAGTCAAACCTGTCTATAAAGACCACCCAAGGGAGACAAACAATGGGATCTTTAACAACAGGTGGTCTCTATAGACAGGTTCCATGTAAATTGCGCTCTATGGAGTCAAGAAAGGTGGTCTACAGGTGGTCACTACAGCTGGTTTGACAGTATTATTATCATTCCATTAAAATAACCATACATCATATTGTCCATGTTTTCAAGAAGTGGGGGCAATTGCCGAAGGACAATGTTGCACGAAACCAAATACAATTTCATGGAATTGTGTTCTCCTATAGTGCAGAGAATGCTAGGGAAATCATCAAAGATCGAGTTGAATCTCTTATAGGCTCCCTCATCCGGATACGCAATGCTGAGGATGGCTTGGATATCATCAGGCATGCTGAAGATCTCTTTGACCAGCAATGGGATGACTGACTCCAATCTGGGATGCAAATAGATGTTGAAGGTTGAGTTTGGTGTTAGTTTCATTTAATTTAGAATTATCAATAAAATGATTTTTGCGTTGGATAGATAACAGTTGAAATAATTCTTGCCTTATCCCAAAATGGATAAACACTGATTGATGCTGCGTTATGGAGATGCTGTGAAGAAAAATTACAGGCATATTCGGGTAGGGATCAAACCCACAACCTACTGATGATTAGACAGGTGTCTTACCACTAGACCACTGAGAGCCAATGGCTGTGGCGGGCTCCGTTTGGATAATAGCAGCAGGTACTGCATAAACATCAATTATCAATTATTTCCGTTTAGAATTAGTCATCTACTGAAAGACTGCAGCCTGCTGTCATCCCTGCACAAAAGTGTTGTCAAAAACCTCAGCTGGAACTAGTCTCATAAAGCTGTTTGTAGAGGTAGAAGCAACTTTCAAAGACTGGTGGCTCTTTCCTAAACACAGTGATGACCCCTATAGCTGAGTTAGCACCTGCAAAAGGATCACCAGTAGTGCATAGAGTCTCACATTCTCCAATGAAAAGCTTTATGAAACACAGCTCTGGGATGAGCACAGTATGATAGCATACACATTAGTATAACACGGATAAATTTCTGGCTAAAGAAAAGTGAATGTCATGAATAGGATTCCAATTCAATGCATTCCAGTATAGTACTCAAAACCCCCAACCAAAAATAAACACATCTATATATATATATGTAAGAGTACTCAGCATTAAACACATTCATATCGTACAATTTCCAATTTCTAGGTGCCATTTAACCAGCTCGATATGAAAATATGAATGATTTTAAACACTACTAGAATGTTATGGTGATGAAATCCCTGTCATAAAATATTCTATGTATTTTATTGGGTTGGAATGTTTTGCTCAAAAATTGGCATGATTTCTTACATCCCAAGATCAATAGAACTGAACATAACTTAAGGGATCACCTTGGAATAACCTGGTCCGAGAAGTAGAATCTCTCAGGCAAAGCATGGATGTCAAACATCACAATCTGAGCTGGTCCTCGAGCTGTTGAAGGGATAGCAGACAGAAGCATTGCCAGAACCTGTGTATGATCAAAGAAAAGATAGGTTACAGTTATGGTTTAGAAAGCTATGAAAATGGAAGGATGGAACATATTTGTTATCAAACAACAAAGATGTTTATTTTTACCAACCAAGTTTGACAAAATTCAAGTTTGCCAATGCAAACTTGCTTGAATTAACATTATTTTTCTCAATAATTATGTGTTTTCCCCAGCTAGCACAAGACATGTAATATAGACCCACATTAAATTCAGCCTGACAATTTTATGATCTTTATCTAAATATTTATATCATCCTTCATGAGTTCTTGAATATTTGAGCATTCATAAATGTTGGTCAATCATATGACAGATAATCCTTTAAGAACCAAGATTAGAATGAGAAAAACTAAATTCATGTATGTAAATAATGATACATCAATAAATCTATTGGTGTGGAAATAGCACTTTCTACAGTGAGACTGAGAAAAATATATCTTGTACCAATACAAGGCTAAAAATTGCAGATTTTATTTGACAGATTATTCGATTGTGTAGTGATATTATTTAAAATGTTCCACCTTAAAAAAAACAAGAAATCAATTTAAAAGTCTGTGTTTTCATGGATCTTGGAATTACTTTTGCCACTCATCTTTGCCTTCTTTTAGTTTATCTGTTGAAGGAAGTTACATTGTTTTTAGAATAAGAAGAACCACTTTCGAATACCAACATGTATTTATAGGGTAAAACTAGGTGTTCGAAAAGTATCTTTCCAAGAGGAATATTTCTTTCTTCACCTTATTAATGACATATTTCAGGATCTTGTTTTTTTTTGCCATTCCCCACTGACATAGCTGCAGAATCACTGCCACTGCTTATTTATTCTGACGCTTTACATGTGGGGGCTCGGTCTTGTGGGCTGTCAGTCCCTTGGGAGAGACTTACTTTAGCTGTAGCGACCTGTCCTTCTGTATCAATCCGCTCCATTGTTCCAGTAGGAAAGTACGGTAGGATAAACTTGAATGATCGTGCTAGGTACCTACAACAATAATCATTTAAGAATCAAACATTAGAATAAATTCATTAACAACAAAATGTAGTATATCAGTTGTAATAAAACAAAATTATTAGCTATTATTCCAGTATATAGTGCAAATTTTTAGGGGTGATTGATATACATGTCATGTTTTGACATACAGGTCATGTTTTGAATAATATTTGTTGACATAAAAAGATCTTACAGAGACAAAATTTTTGTGAGGAGAACACTGAAAAAAAAATTCAGCTAATAGTTATACTTTATATCACTGCCAAGACCATCTACAAATTTTTTACATTGAATTTAATAATTTCTCCATCTCATCCATGAACTCGCTTGCATATATTCATCAAGAGAGGGAGACATACCCAGTGAACTGTAATATTAACCTATGAATATATCGGATGTAGGTATTCTAGTGGACCTCAGCAAATAAAATCCTGCACTTGTTTGTATCCATACATTTCCTACCTATCCTTGATAACCATATAATTGCATAGTAAAATCTAATTTACAAGAAAAATCTAACATATTTATTTTCTTCTTTTCTTTGATAAGCCTACAATTACATGACAACCCTTAATTTACAAGAAAAATCCACATATTTTTTGCTTCTATTTGTATTGTCTTCATCTACTTTTTTCTTTCAATCAAAGCGCCATGAGCATTGAAAGGTGGACCTGTGCGCTATACAAGTAGCCACTAATATCATTATTGTATCTGTTTCCTTCTTTACTTCTAGAAGCCTTCATTTGCATAAGAAAACTTGATTGCATGGTAAAAAATACCCCATTAGAAAGATGCAAAACGATCTCACAATGATACCATGACACCATGTTTTGATATAAAATAACAATAACAATTAAATACAGATACACACATGAGAAAGTAATGTGGAGTTGATACCTGGGCATGTGGTAAATGATTGAAAGTTGCTCAAAAACCACCTCAGGAGAATGAAAACTTCCCAGAAATATGACTGCATAGTAACAAAAAAATGATAAAAACAACACTGTGAACATGACAGAGAAAGATAATGAAAAAAAGCTCCTTCATTATCACACACAATTATCCGAAGAAAATTTCCTGTTCTTGCATGCACATTAACCTACTTATGGTACATAAGTTGTTCAGGGTTAATGTTTTATCTATCTATATTTATTCATTCATGGAGCCAAATGATGTATAGATCTTAATTAGAGTTACTTAACCCGTTGACTATTGAATTCTTATATTCCCATAGACTTTGTTCAAGGGCCACCCGGTTCCTATAGAAAATCGGTTAATTTGTCCATTTTCTTTGTCTGTCTTGCTCAGAATGAAATGATATAGTCTAACAACAATGAATTATAAACAATAAACATAATTCACAAGGACATGCATGCAACAATATTACGTTAAATAATCAGTCAACATCACTTCTATATTTTGCCCACAATTACCTTTCCAAACATTTCAGACATCTCATTACACTAGTATATTAACATTTATTTCAGTTTCTTGCTAACTTTGACAGGTAACATACTTGTTATAATGTGCAAGGTACAGTTTATCCAATTGACAAAGCACACAATAGAACTGTTTTCGATAATGACAGACTAATTATCAAACATTTGTATTGAAAGTCGACTGACTAAAACATAATATCAAGTTTGTTTTTCCCAGTATACATGTATTTATAAAAGATGTAATTCAGGGCATGATAGTATGTATGTCAATAGATATAAAAATATCAAATACATGCTGATATTCTACTATTGAATATGTAATTATTTGAAATTACTTTTGATGATACATTCATTTCTTTCCACAGGTATGAACAGATGAATGAATAAATTCATGATGAAACCTTAATGATAAACGTATCACATAATAGACAGGGGATGGTGTATAAATGAAAATTTGGGGTCATTCGTGATTACCAATAACCAAATTTGATGTGAAATGACATAAAGTTAAAGCAATCTTGGACTCATACTTATCCATAATTTAGTCAATAGTCAAGTTAAATAAAAAAATAAGTCACAAGTAAAAGCCTTCAGTGTTAGCTGTAAATTTACATACAGTACACATACATTGAAATCCATTTAATACTTTTTAATAGTATTAAATACACAAAATAAGAAAATAAAAATTGTATTGCTGGCTTACCGTCCCTTCCTGCACATTCTCTAACTTTGTCTATGAAGAGATTGGGCCAGCCATCTTTGAATTTATCCCACTGGATTGTCTTGACAAATTTAACCTGCTGGAACTTCTTCAGCCGTCTCTCTTCTGCCGCCGACTGAGGGATTTAAAATGGGGAATGAAGACACAAATTAGGCAATGAGAATGTCATTTTCAAAATATTATCTGTTTGAGACTTCATTACCTGTCACTATTACTACAAATTACAGGACAATGGTATCACAGTAGGATTACTGCACCCTACCCTATTGTTCTGCCCTCTTATAGAAATAACTATTATCAAAGTGGTCTGACTTGCACTGTATAAATTGGGGGTTATATTTGCTCAATTCTGAAGGTATCAATGATACACTTCAAAGGAAAGACTTTAGAGATTGTCATATCTATGAATATTATTTCAAATCGCTTTTTTTTTAACATAAATTTCACATCCATTTATTATAAATCTGATAAATATAGGATTTCCAATCACTTTGAGCTATGACATCTGAACTCTCGAGCAAAATATAATAAACTAATGTTTGCTGTATGACCTGCAAGTGCATTTGGCTCCTCCTCTTCCTCATCGTATCCTCTTACATTTCTTTTATCCTCATTCTCTTCCTCATTATAAAATCATTAGATCACCCTTTCCCTTTCTTCCTCCTCCCCCATCTCCTCATCTGACCCTCTCATCTCTTTTTTTCCCTCCTCTTCCTCTAGCTCATCCTCATCCCATCCATTCATCTCCCCCACCTCCTCCCTATCTTCAGATCATTATGTATCTCTAGATAACCATTATTTTTTCCTCCTCCTCTTCTCCCTCATCATTATTACCATCATCACCCATAATCATCATCATCATCATCATCATAATCATCATCATCATCATCATCATCATCATCATCATCATCATCATCATCATCATCATCATCATCATCATCATCATTTCTCTTCTTTATTTCCTTTCTTATTCCTTTTCTTTTACTCTTTACTTTGCCTATTCATACCTTATTTTCCATTCTTTTCCTTCTTCAACAACATACAATAGAGCAGGCTCATCAAACTTGTTATAATGAGGACTTCACATTCTTCTCATTTTCATACTTTATTTTGTTTCCCTTCTTCTTCTCTGTTGTTGTCTTTTGTTCTTTTCTTCATCTATGTTTTTCTTATCCTTTTCTCTTTTTCTTCAACTTAACCCAGCATCAAAAGTGTATAACACTACAGTCAAGTATTAAGAAAATGTGGACATATCCCACAATTTCATGAACAAAAACCGTCTAGATATGGGATACAAAATTTATTCAGCCTGGACAGGCTATGGGTTAGGAAAAGATTGTCTGATGTCTTAGTAGATCTTGCTAATGCTGCAATTGTAGACCGCTTAGAGAATTCTTCATAAAGAGTTGATAAGTGCTATATAAAAGCTGTTCAAAAATCATATATTTTAAGTTTAAGTTCAAGATGGGCAACAATAATAACAATTGAACAAAAAATAGCAAAAATACGAGATGAGAAAATACAATTGAATATGTGAGAAATGACCTGGAAACCTGATGACTGAGATGAAAGCCTTCTTCCCGAACTTCAGGAAAGGGTGAAACTAGTAGACCACTGTCACCTTTAAAGAAGCGGTAAAAATTCAAAATACAAAACTTAAAATTATGCGGGCATTCATCGCCCAACACAAATAACTATGGATGGGACTATACAGGAGCAGTTGTACAAACCTCGACAAAAGAGAACGGTGAAACTGGTGTTACAACCGGGATAAAAGGCTCTGAATTTGCAGCACAGCATTTCTTTGCAATGTGTTCTGCCAAACTTTCCATCGATGGGTGGCAAAATAGCATAGCTGGTCTGGCATTCGAGCTTGAAGTCGCCATTTCACCTTCAGCAGTAGACAAGCAGTTACATTAATTGAATAACTGAAATAACCGATTAAATCAATGCCTTGAATCCGCTTCTGAAAGGGCGTGGCGCTGGAACGGATTGCCAAAACATATAATAATAATATTGCGGATTTATATAGCGCCTTTTCGGTCAGTATTGACTGGTCAAAGGGACTAATGTGCAAAAAGTTGTTTTATTAATTCATAAAATGTGTTATAAACATCCCAAAACGCATAGATGTGGTCAAGACCTTTTGCAAGCCAGTCGAAAACGTTGCATCCGATTTCTCTAGAGGCAGAAAATGCCTACAAGAAAAGCAGCAACAATATTATTTTGCAAAATTTAACCTGCTTGTCTGCTTTTTAGGATAGGCCTGGCTAATGCGAATTCTGCCTAGCTGCCTATTCGCCACTGGGGTGGGGTGGGAGAGGGGGGGGGGGGAAAGGAAAGTCACGGACGATGAAACCAAATTATGCTTATAGGTACAGATTTTTGAGGGCTTGTAATAATGCAAGTCTGGATAAATGGTAAAGCTAGACTGTTCCATAACAGCAAAAAATTTGCAGACATCTGAAAAACATGCAATCTTGATGGTCATCACACATATACAAACACACACACAGACACACACACGTGTCGAAAATGTCAGTTGTTTTATTAATTCATAAAATGTGTTATAAACATCCCAAAACGCATAGATGTGGTCAAGACCTTTTGCAAGCCCAGGGGCGGATCTAGCTTTTTTCCAAGGGGGGGGGGGGG